>JASDQU011443242.1:7276-23368 GCA_032191745.1 Picea mariana | reverse complement strand
CAAGCATAAACTGAAGTAGAAATCGCTATACAAATATTATCCTATTGAACCTTATCCTTTTCCATGAGAGATACATCCTTATATAGTGTGAAAGAGAGATTGATGGGGAGATTAAGATCATCCCACCAAATGAGAGAAGCGAGTAAGATCCAAATCGATCGGAGGCCACCTCATCTTCTAGAAGATTCCCTTCTATAACATTTGTGAAATTTGACTTTTCTCATGCTTTAAGCATCGTTGCATCCTATGCACAAGAAGCATGTGATGACGTTGCAGTCTAGGTTCAGGGCAGAGTGTGACAATCAGGCATCGTCGCACCCCATGCATATAGCAATATGCGACGACCTTCCTTGACATGGTTTTTTAGAGAGGAAAGCAAATCACTTTTCCCATTGATAAAGAAAATCATCATATAATTTCGCATCTATCTTATTACTTTTTGGGTGGGAAAATTTGAGGAATTAGCTTACAAGGCCCATTTTAGTGGCAAGTACCCTATTGGATATTTGGGGTATGGAACATTCTAGATCCATTTGAGTAATCAAATAGAATTTTTGGGCTCAAAATTTTGTGAGAATAGATATATCCCCTTAAAACTATTTTACACACCAAGACCTTTCGAATGGTGAAAAAATCACCGCAATCCAAGCTCGTATGCGGAGGTTATGCCTCCCGCAAATTGACCTACCTTGCTAACCACCATGGTATGAGTGGATGCCACACTAGTCCCCATTACTCACACATGTGTGGCTAGCCACATGTGGACTTTCAATAAGATTGTATAAGTTCCAAAACTTTATCACTAATTAAGGGTTGAGGATGAAAAAACGCTAAACCTAGATGGCTATTGGGCTATGTTAAATACTGAGTTGCTAGGAGGAGAAAGGGTTCCATTCTTTAACATTGTACTTGTTCCATAGTTGAGTAGATCATATAGGAGTGGTATTTTGAGAGCATAAAAAAGGGGGTAGGATATTCTATAGTAGCAATTTAGGCCATAGTTTCATAGGGAAATCCATAGTGAGTGCCCCTTTCTTTGTATTTACATTTTCAAAATTGAAGAAAAGAGAGCAGAGAATATGCCTCACCTTCTACCTAGATTTTCTCTTGTATATTATGTTACCCATGATACATATTATGTTCAATGGTGTGGATGGTGTGTTTATTTTCTTTTTCTTTCATTTTTATTTTAGATATTTCATAAATTCAAGCACTAAGCTAGTAATAATTAAATCTGATATCTAAGGAAATAACCCTACATAATAGAAGATTTCAGTATAATAAAAGATTTTTTTTGACAAAATATTCCATTGGAATATCCATAGAAGTTTATAGATTATATGGAAGCACTATTGAAAGGAAAATTGTTTTCATTATCTGCATGCCTATCCATTGAGGTGAACTCGATTTTGTTTGAGTGTCATTTGGAAAAATGTTGTCGATCTTGTTACCATCACATTTTAATTTGTTGCAAGAAAAAAACTTGTTAAGAATTATTGATGTGTGGATTTTAACCTTGTAAAATATTTACTGCAAATATATTTTTAGTAAAAGAATAGAAAAGATACAATGGAAAATACAAACATTACACAGATATTTCCCCCCTAGAAACCCAAACTGGGAAAACCAACATATTCTATATTCATTTATAGTGATACATTGTTTACAATAAAATATACATATAGGAGCCAACGACATCCAAAACCCTAACCCAATGACCTGGATTAGTCAAAAACCCTAATTCCTTAACCAGAAATAGAAAACCATAAGAAAAAAACCATGTGTCAAAAAACTACCCAAAAATGGACATGAAAATCGAGGCAACACGAAAAAAGAGGCAAAAATGAGATACGTTTCATACTCATGCAAAGAATATAACACATACCCAACATTCTCCCACTGGTTGTTTTCTTTACATACAAGGGGTTACCGGGTTACATGGTCAACAATCCAGGGAAGCAATGCCCATGGATCCTCTGCACCAAGAGAACTTCTTAGTGCTCACATATTTTGTTAATGAATCTGCAACATTCTTCAAAGTGTCCACCTTCATCAACAACACTTTCTTTTCTTCAACCATTTCTCTCACAAAGTGATATTGAATATCAATATTCTTTGTCTTTGAATGATAATTCAGGTTCTTCACCAAAAAAATTGCACTCTGACTGTCACAATCTATCTTTACGCTTGTTGTACCAACCCAATACCTAAACACAATCTTTGTAAACATGTTTCTTTCTTACTTGCATGAGTGGCTACCATGTATTTAGCTTCTGTAGTTGAAAATGCCACTATATCCTATCTTTTGCTCATCCAACTTATTGCTCCTCTAAACAGTTTAAACACATACCCACTTGTAGATCTCCTACGATCCAAATCTCCAACCCAATATGCATCCACAAAGCCATGTATATCCACCACTCTTTCCAATCTTGATCTTCCTTGGTAGCACAATCCATAGCTAGCAGTGCCACACAAATACTTGAAAACCATTTTTACTGTTGTCCAATCCTCCTTCCCTAGTTTTGACATATACTTAAAACTCCCACTACATGTGCAATGTCTGGTCTAGTACAAACCATTGCATTCATCAAACTACCAACTACACTCGCATATGGAACACGAGACATGTCCTCCTCCTCTTCTTGTGTATTAGGACACTGATCCGCAGATAACTTTACACCAACAGGAATAGGAACCTTGACCAGTTTAAATTCTTGCATATTAAACCTCTACAATATTGTCTCGACACATTTTCTTTGATTTAACCAGACTTTCATATTTTTCCGATCTCTTTTAATTTCCATTACCAAAATGAAATTTGAAGCACCCAAATCCTTCATGTAAAATTTAGAGGACAACTGAGTTTTCACATCCTGGATAATCTCCTTGTTGTTTCTTATCAACAACATGCCATCCATATACGACACCAAATAAATAAAATGATCACCCACTAATTCAAAATACACACAATGAACCTCTTTGCTTCTTGTGAAACCAAGTCTCAACATATAAGTATTAATTTTTTGATACCACATCCTTGGTGATTGTTTTAAACCATATAGGGACTTTTTCATCTTGCATACCAGCTCATTCTTTTCCTTCACAACAAATCCTTCTGGCTGCTTCATATAGATTTCTTCTTCCAGATCCCCATGTAGGAATGTTGTCTTCACATCCATCTGTTCTACTTCAAAATCAAATGCAACAACAATAGATAAAAAAAATGTTATAGAGGTTAACTTGGGAATAGGAGAAAAAATCTCACCAAAATCAATGCCCTCAACCTGGGAATAACCCTTTGCTACTAACCAAACATTGTATTTCTCCACTTTTTCTTCTGCATTCAGATTCTTTTTAAATACCCATTTGTTGCCAATGGTCTTTCTTCTAGTTAGAAAATCCACTATATCCCAAGCCTCATTCTTATCCAAGGCTGCCATTTCTTCGTCCATGGCCCTTTTCCAGAGGTTTCCATCCTCTAAATCCACTACCTCCCTGAGAGTTCTAGGATCATCATCAGTAATAGACAAAACAAAATTTGAACGAAAATCAGATGGAGTATACCTTTCTGGTATGCTTCTTTCTTGAACCAATCTCCTCAATATTGGAGTATGAAGATCTTCTTCTTATGATTCCTATTCTTATGTAGAGTCACATTCATCATCCTTTAAATCAAACTCTATTTTCTCTGGTTCTTCCTTACTTGGTAGGAATTCCTGTTTAAAAACATCCTTCATTTCTCTAAATACCACATCTCGGCTATACACTACCTTCTCACTTTCTGGGTACCAAAGCTTATAAACTTTGAGACCATCTTTATATCCAATAAATATACACTTTCATCCTTTTTATCTAGCTTACTCCTATTTTTCTTTTGAACATGAACATATGCATCAAAACCAAATACCTTGAGATGTGTGAGAGAAGGTTTCTTACCAATCCATACCTCTTGTGGAGTCTTGTCATCCAATGCTGATGAGGGTGATCTGTTGACCAGGTAACATGCAATACCCACTACCTCTTCCCATAATTCATGCCCTAACCTGACACCACTAAGCATGCACCTTTATTTTTCCATCATCGTCCTGTTCATCCTTTCTGCAACTCCATTATGCTGAGGTGTATATGGAGTATTCATCTTCCTTTCTATACCTCACTTCTTACAAAATTATTCAAATTCATTCCCGCAAAACTCTCCGCCATTATCTGTCCTCAACACCTTAATTATTTTCTCTGTTCGATTCTCAAAAATAGCCTTAAACTCTTTAAACCTGTCAAAGACTTCAGATTTCTTCCTGAGGAAATATATCCAAGTATTTTTTGAGAAGTCATCTATAAATGAGACATAGTACACATATTTTCCCAATGATGGGATCGACACAGGTCCAAAAACATCACTGTGAACTAGCTGTAAAATTCCTTCTACCCTCATTGCACCAAAGGGGAATCTTACCTGATTTTTCTTCCCATATATACAATGTTCACATAAATCAAAATACAAAGAGCATTTAGACATACCTTCAACCATACCTTTACCATGTAGTAGTCGAATACCCTTCTCTCTAATATGCCCCAATCTTTGATGCCACAACATAACCTTTTCTCCAGATACTGTAGGAGCTCTTTCTTCTTCAACTCCAATATCAGGAACAATGGAACTATTACACCCATCACTAATAGTGCTTCCTTGTAGATTATATAGAGTTTCAAACTGAACTCCCTTCAACAACACCATTTCTCCTTGAACCATCCTATAGGTTTCCTTTTCAAATATTGTTCTTACCCTTGCGTCGTCCATTTTTCTTACATAAATCAAATTTTTTGCCAATCTTGGGATGTGATGAACACCAGGCAGCGTTATAATCCTTCCATATATGAGCCTCAACTTGAATTTTCCTCGACCTATGGTTCTGGTTGTTGAGTCATCACCTAGGAAAACATTACCTTCATCATACCTTTAATATTCACAGAACCGCTCCTTGTGGGGAGTCATATGACAGGATACACCTAAGTCAACCAACCATGCCTCATGATCTGCATGTGTGATTGAAGAAGCCAAGTACACATCCCCACCTTATTCCTTGGAGGTCTTTTCTTCTGTAGAAGGAGATTCTTCAGATCCCTTCTTTTTCTCAACTTTGGATATACATTGCTTCTTGTAGTGCCCTTCTTTTCCACATCTCCAACATACCTTTACAAACTTTCCAAGGGGTTTAGATCTACCCTTAGAATTAGATATCCCACTTGAGAACTTAGATCTATTTCTTTCATGGGAGCATCCTCTTGCAAATAATGCGCCTCTGCTATGTCCTTCCATATTCTTCCATCTCATCTCCTCTGACAACAAGGATGAGACCACTTCATCAAACTTCAAGGAAGTTGTATTACTTCCTATGGCCACAACCAGAATATCCCACGAGTATGGTAAAGAACATAGTAAATTGATACACTTATCTTCATCTGAAATTTAACCTCAACAGATACTAACTGACTTACCACAGTATTGAAGGTGTTCAAATTATCTGCCACCGAGTCTCCATCTCTCATCCTTAGGCTATGCAACTTCTTTCTCAGAAATAGTTTATTTACTAGGGACTTAGACAGATACAACTTCCCCAACTTATCCCATAAATCCTTGGTTGTAGCTTCCTCTGACACATTCAGTAATACTGAATCTGAGAGACACAGTCAGATTGTGCTCTTCGCCTTCCGATCCAACTTTTTCTAGTCATCTGTTGAAGTCCCTGTAGGTGCAATACCTAGATCTACCGCGATCCAATGATCTTTTTCCACCAACAAATCTTCCATATTGATCTTCCAGAACTCAAAACTTTGTCCATTAAACTTCTTGATCTCCATTTTCGAATTGCTCGCCATTTCTTGTCACCTGAAAAATCAATACCACAAATATCCCACTGTAACAAGGCTTATCACAGTCCCGAGCCAAACCCTTGACCACAAAGGCATTCCCCTGAAGCTAACAAAGCTCTGATACCAAATGTAGATTTTAACCTTGTACAATATTTACTGCAAACATATTTTCAGTAAAAGAATATAAAATATATAATGGAAAATACAAACATTATATAGAGATTTTTCCCCTGGAAACCCAAAC
Organism: Picea mariana; assembly: GCA_032191745.1. Taxonomy (NCBI): domain Eukaryota; kingdom Viridiplantae; phylum Streptophyta; class Pinopsida; order Pinales; family Pinaceae; genus Picea; species Picea mariana. Next base: position 17,250 of record JASDQU011443242.1, on the reverse strand, counting down.
CGAGAAAACCAACATATTCTATAATCATTCATATTGATACATTGTTTACAATACAATATAAATATAGGAGCCAACGACATCCAAAACCCTAACCGAATGACCCGGATTAGTCAACAACCCTAATTACTTAACCAGAAATAGAAAACCATCAACAAAAAAACCATGTGCCAAAAAACCTCCCAACAATGGACACGAAAATCGAGGCAAAAAATGAAACATGTTTACCGAGGAAAAAAAAAATTCATGGGGGCGCTGCACCCGAACCCCCAAGAGGGGGCCTAGCGCCCGCCTACCCCCCCCCTCAAACCCCTTTGTGTGCCCAACAAACACATACCCAACATGATGGACATTTTGTTTAGGTTTAGATTTGTTTCCCATAACTAAAATCATTACATTTGTGTATGGTTTTCAAAATATTTTGGTCTGAATAGAGTATCTCATGTTGCCCTAAAATCTATGATACATTTGTGGAATTGTGGCTAAGAAAACACTTGTCATTTGATTTTAGAACTAATTATTGTATTTTATCCTCGTAAAAATCTTGGTTGTTGATATTGTTTAATATCTCATGCAAGAACCAATTTTAAGATTATTTTTATGCAATGCCATCGTGGGTTAAGATTTCTGTTGGCTTGGTTGCCAAAAGAGTAGTTGCAATAAGATTATTCTTTCCCATTCAACGACGGACAATGTTTTTGCCTCATTTTTTGGTAGTTTGATTTGGATTATGATATGGGTTGCAACATTGAATCATTGAACTACTAATGTGTGGAAGTAAACACTATTTGTATAAATTAATATAACATTAGCACATTGTTACATGTATCATTTTCTTGTTATGGAGATAATATATTGTCTTCGTGAATATTTGGAAATTGAGAGTATGTTGAAAAACGTATTTTGTTTTCTAGTGATTGAAACTCATTTAATTCTTCATTTAAATGAAGAAATATTGTTGATACTAGTTTACTTATTGCAAGGTAAAAAAATACACAAGAAACAAAAAGTCACTTTAGAGTTTATAACAATTATCCTTGTTGAAAAAACAACAATGAATCGGTGAGTAGAAGCGAGTTGCAGGTGTTTGGAAAACCCTAATCTTGAGTGATTGGGAATGGATTCTAAAGCTAGGAGGAGACAACCCCCCCGCATGATGATGCCCTATATTTCCAAACAATACTTTCAAATTTTAATAGTAATTCTAAGGCACAACTGACTAGATTTGTCAAGAGAATTGAGAAAATTTCTAGGGACAAGCTCCCTCTGTCTTCATCTAGGCAGAATAATCTTTCTCTGGAAGATAGGGGGTTAATTGAAAAATTTATAGGATCTGGCCTTCCCCTCAAACTGTAGTCGCTTGGGTTAAAAAATCTTGGAAGTCGTTGATCAAAGGGTAAGTTCTTCGATTTTTTTGTGGATGAGGGCTTTTTCCTTCTTGTTTGAGTTGAAAGAGGATAGGGACTTGATATTCAGAAGTGGCCCATATTTTATAGGTGCAAGAGGATTGTGTTTTAACAAATGATCCCCATATTTCATCCCCGAGAATGATATACCTTTTGTGGTTCCAATGCGGGTAAGGCTTCCCCACTTGCCACTTCTCTGCTAGAATGATGATGCCCTTTAGTGTATTGGTAACACCCTTGGAAAATATATTGACAAAGCTGAGCCAAGAGAAAATGTGTTCTCATGTGAGAGAATTTGTGTGGAGTTTGAATTAGAAAAGGGCCTTCTAGAGGCCATGATGATCTCTCTAAATAACTGGAAGCATCTGTAATAGATTGAATACAAGAAACTTCCTTTCAAATGTAAAGTGTGCCATGAATACAAACACTTTGCTAAAGACTGTAAGAAATCCACTATCCCAACTAATACGAGCTCAATAGGAGAAGAGCAACGGAAATAAGTGCTAAAAAATGAGGAAGCAACCCTCCTTAAGGAGAGAAAATCCCTACTTCATCAAGGCTATCTTCCTCTATAGAGCATTCATATGTTCTCTCCAAGGGTGACAAAGGGTCCTCTTATCTTCCATAGGACCTTTGGGTGTTCCATCCTCTATGCTGGGAAACAATAAATTCGATGCAGTTGCAGAACAAGTTACAGAACATATCGAATTGATTCCTCTACTATGGAGAATGACTCCCAAAAGGATCCCCTTTAGTTCAAAACCCCTATGTGGAAGAGACCATGGTTGAACCAGAGAAGGAAGAGGTCTAAAAAGTTGAGAAAGAGGGCATGGAAGAACAAGAGAACAACATGAATGAGGGGATCCAAATCATAATTGGAATCAAAGAGATAAAAAACTTCAAAGATGTTGAAGTTACCTACTGAGGAGATTAGGGAGAAAGGATGCAATAATAATAAGGGAGGAATAATCTAACAAATAAATAATGTTGGGATCTCAAAAAACCCTACCAAAAATGATAAGAAATCCTCAAAGACTGCCTAGCTCATGGAGTTAGTGTTCCCACTAAAGGGGGATCCTCTAAGCCTCTCAAATATGTCAATTGTCTCTAGGAATTGCATAGGGTTGGGAAGTGACCCCAAAGTAACTGCCCTCAAATATTTAATTCAATATGAAAAACCAATTATAGTTCTACTCTAGGAGACTAAAATGATAGCATCGAAAGTGCTAAATATAAGGAAGTGAATATGGAAAAATAGTAGCGGGATAATAGAAGACTCAATAGGAGCATCAGGAGGTATATGTACTATATGGAATGGACAAGAGGTAAGTATGATTTTTTATTGTAAAACCCCCAGCTGGATTATTGTAAAACCCCCAGTTGGATTCTTGTCACACTTTCAATATTCATATTCTATTTTATATTGTTCACAAAGTAATTTTTTTGGATTTAAGCTTGCCTTCCTAAAATGTATTTTTTTGGATTTAAGCTTGCTTTCTAATCATGCCTTCCTGGAATGTTCATACATTTCAATATTGAGTGATTCAATTGATGATTCAATATTTCTATTTTATTATTTAGAATTTATTTTATATGGTTTTAAGGGATAAAACTTTATTTGTCAAATGTTTTTATTAATTATTTGTTAAATGTTTTTATTAATCATTAATTTATTTTTTTAATAACTATTTAATAATGTTTTTATTAACCATTAATATATTTTTTTAAATATAAGAAAGATAACTCTTAACCAAAGAATCATTTATTAAATGCTTTTATTAATCATTAATTTATTTTTTTAATAATTATTTAATAATATTTTTATTAATTATTAATATATTTTCTTAAGTATAAGAAAGATAACTCTTAACCAAAAAAAATAAGGAAAACAATATTAAGTTATATTCCAATGTTTATTATTGATTTCATATCTAAAAAATTATATTTCAATACAATTTCCAAATGCTTTTATTAATCATTTGGCAAGTGATTTTATTGACCATAATTTATTTTCTTAAGTACAAGAAAAACAACTTTTAACCAAATAAAAACTATGTTAGGTTATTAGGTTCATTATTGATTTCATATCTATAATTAATAAAAAAAAAATATTTTAATACAATTTCAAGATTTTCTCTTTCAAATGCTTTTATTAACCATTTTCCAAGTGTTTTTATTAATCATTAATCTATTTTCTTAAGTATAAGAAAGACTAACTCTTAATAAAAAAAAACAGTATTAAGTTATTGATTTCATTATTATTATTAATAATGATTTCATTAACAGTCTAATCTGGGCTAAATGTGTAGGTAGGTAGGATAAGACATAGGCTAGCCAACGTTTCCTTTAATAAAACAGGTATGATGATCGATGGAAATTCATGATTTTAATGTTTGAAGTGTGTTTCCTAACCCCGTGAACGTTACTGACCCGATCTCATGCCCAACTAGCCCGATAAACGTTACTGGCCTGACCCTCTTCCACGCAATAAGAATCTCCTCCCCACTGGCATCCCAACGAACGAGAATGCCCGAGTTCATCTAGGTGTTTACTAGCCCGACGCTCTTGCACCCTTTCCTCCCCATCCAGAATACCCCTCCTGGGCATACCTTTCCTGGGCAGATCCTTTCCTTATTTATAGTCCCGAGCCCCAAGAATGTAAAGAATGTAGGTGTCATCCCTAGAATGGCTTTTGGACTACCTGGTTCATTCCTTCATTCTTTATTGGGTTTGCTCTATGCTTTATTTTCTCTGTTCTACCTTAGCCTGGTAACTGTGATTTTGACCGGTAAGGCACTGGCTTAACCGGTAAGGCACTGGCTTAACCGGTAAGGCACTGGCTTAACTGGTAAGGCACTAGCTTAACCAGTGACGCTAATAAGGTAAATCTTTGATCGACAAGGGTAGGAGATTTACCTTCTGAATCTCTTTTACAGGAATAAATATGGGGGCTGGTCTTATTTCGGATCTCTGCTCAGGATTTGGGGGGAATAAATATAGGTTGGTCCTGTCCATTGTCTTACAAGGTTATGAGGAAGAAAGTAAAGTGCAGGTAAGGTCCCGCCCTCTTGTGTATGAATAGGTAGGGCCCTCCATCTCTCCAAATTCACGAAAGAAATAAGGAGAACTCCTTCAAAGAATGAACAAGGCAATTCTTCATTCGGCAGAGATTGAAATGAAGGCAAAGAATTCACCTTTAAAGATCCTCTTCATGCATGAAAGAAATAAGGAAGGGGTTGGGATCAAATCCGGGTTGACCTTTCTAGTGGGATTGGGCATGCATGAAATGCCCCCCTGCTTGCAGGCAGATGACATTTGTCAAGCATGAMTTGCCCCTGATTTGCTTGATTTGGTTGAAAGTCATTCATTTTCAAATGGCCCCAAAATATAGAAAAATACCTGCCTGAAACACTGCTCCGTGAAATCAACCCATGACCTTACTAAACTAAAGTGGAACCAACCCAACCAATGTTGCAAGACCAATAAGAACCAACTCTTCAAAAGGTTGATCTTGATCAATCTAACCTCACTCCCCTAATAAATTAATTGTACTAAGGGTTTAACCCGAACTCACTAAGGCACTTGAAGGATCCCTTCCTTAAAGGAGGCCGACGCAGGACCTCCCCCTCTCCCTACCTCCCTAGTCGTACCCTCTTGGTCATTCCCATTGATTTAGATACATGCTATACCTAGGGTAGCCAATCCACATTTTCTCTGCCATGGTCCGGCAGCGACGCCCTTTCGTCTATGTGTTTTCCACTCCACTTCTCTAGAATCAATATTTCTTATAAAAATAACATGCTGGATCAGCAGGTCAGATAAGCATCTTGGTTTTCTATGGAGTTATGTAACTGGGAAGGTCTAGGAAAGTCCTCCTTACAAAGAGAGCCTTTAGCTTTTTCCGGATGGCATGCTCGTAAGTAATATGCTAGGGTAGGCATGGCAGTAGTGCCTAGCCCAGTATCCCAACCCTTCTCAACTATTTTCCTTAATAGTGGGGAAGTTGACTCCTGGCTGTAAACGTCTAGTATAAATAAGCCTTGGGAAATCATTGAGTGGCTTTATTCAGAGAGCTCACCTGATCCAGGAATTGCCTTCACCAACTCATGGAATAGGATGGCTTTAGCATGATGGCTCTAAGGGACACAATATATTCTCTACCAGATGTAACAAACTAGGTTAATCATCCTTAATTCTGCCTTAGCATGATGGATCCTTTTTAGACGCCCTAGGCAATCAGTTTAGAGTGGCACTGAGGAATACAGGTACATCTTTTTTGTCACCCAGCTTTTGGTGAATGAAATAATTCAAGTCTATATGAAATAGATAAGGTGGAGAAAACCATTAATAGCACAAAGGGATCTTAAGGAACAATGGAATCGCTTATAAGGCTCAGTTTTCATATTCTACGTACTATAGGAAAGAACCTAGACCTATTAATTACTATAGATCGAGGAATTCAGGTACATCTTCTATTATATTGTCATCTTGCCTATTGAAATAAAAAAGAAAAGTCTAGTGACTAGCCTTTCACCCAAATTGAGGTTGTGTGTATGAATTAATAGGCCTTTCACCCGGCTAGGAGCCTTTAACCTGGCTAGGTCTAAGTACACCGAATCGTATCGCAGTTGGTTAGCAGGATTGCCTTTTACTAAGAAAATAGAAGGAATTTGACTCTGTTTACTAAATTCTTAATGAAAGGCAAGGCAAGGGAGGACACGTAACCCCAGATGGAGTGGGACAACTCACCGGACCCTCCCTTTCATCCTTATGCACCGGATGGACAAAGGGACTAGAGCGCGGAAATCAGACTGAAACGTACTGGTCTCAGCTGCAAAGGAATCGATCTCTAACTCATCCCATCCCGGTGTCAGGTCGATAGTAGTTGAGATGCCGGATCTGGTAACGCAACGAGGAGTAGCGGATGGGAAAAAAGAAAATGGAAAAACCCAAGAAGACTCAGGGAAAATATAGTAGTCTTGCCTCGTCTAATGAAGGAGAATAAACTGCAAGACTTATCTCTCACGGTTACCCGTCTCGGCTCATTCCCTATAGAATAATGGGATTGCCCAGCTTCCCCTATCATCTCTATGCACCGCCCACCCCAAATATAGGAGTAGTTGTATCCGCAGCGGTCATAATCCCATTCTGAATGAACTGACTGATCCAACTTCCCATTCCTAGTAGTGGCATCGGATTGAGTTAGCCGATAGAGATAGCTCATGGCTTACATGCCCACATGAATTTGTCTCGAGAGTTTNTAAGCCTTGGGAAATCATTGAGTGGCTTTATTCAGAGAGCTCACCTGATCCAGGAATCGCCTTCACCAACTCATGGAATAGGATGGCTTTAGCATGATGGCTCTAAGGGACACAATATATTCCCTACCAGATGTAACAAACTAGGTTAATCATCCTTAATTCTACCTTAGCATGATGGATCCTTTTTAGACGCCCTAGGCAATCAGTTTAGAGTGGCACTAAGGAATGCGGGTACATCTTTTTTGTCACCCAGCTTTTGGTGAATGAAATAATTCAAGTCTATATGAAATAGAGAAGGTGGAGAAAACCATTAATAGCACAAAGGGATCTTGAGGAACAATGGAATCGCCTATAAGGCTCAGTTTTCATATTCTACATACTGTAGGAAAGAACCTAGACCTATTAATTACTATAGATCGAGGAATTCAGGTACATCTTCTATTATATTGTCATCTTGCCTATTGAAATAAAAAATAAAAGTCTAGTGACTAGCCTTTCACCCAACTTGAGGTTGTGTGTATGAATTAATAGGCCTTTCACCCGGCTAGGAGCCTTTAACCTGGCTAGGTCTAAGTACACCGAATCGTATCGCAGTTGGTTAGCAGGATTGCCTTTTACTAAGAAAACAGAAGGAATTTGACTCTGTTTACTAAATTCTTAATGAAAGGCAAGGCAAGGGAGGACACGTAACCCCAGATGGAGTGGGACAACTCACCGGACCCTCCCTTTCATCCTTATGCACCGGATGGACAAAGGGACTAGAGCACAAAAATCAGACTGAAACGTACTGGTCTCAGCTGTAGAGGAATCGATCTCTAACTCATCCCATCCCGGTGTCAGGTCGATAGTAGTTGACATGCCGGATCTGGTAACGCAACGAGGAGCAGCGGATGGGAAAAAAGAAAATGAAAAAACCCAAGAAGACTGAGGGAAAATATAGTATTCTTGCCTCGTCTAGTGAAGGAGAATAAACTGCAACACTTATCTCTCATGGTTACCCGTCTCGGCTCATTCCCTATAGAATAATGGGATTGCCCAGCTTCCCCTATCATCTCTATGCACCGCCCACCCCAAATATAGGAGTAGTTGTATCCGCAGCGGTCATTATCCCATTCTGAATGAACTGACTGATCCAACTTCCCATTCCTAGTAGTGGCATCGGATTGAGTTAGCCGATAGAGATAGCTCGTGGCTTACATGCCCACATGAATTTGTCTCGAGAGTTTTGCAACTCCCTCTCATAGTGTTGGGAGTACCTCCCCACTAGAGGGGAATATAGCAGCTTCATCCCCTGCCACTAAAAGAGTATCTTTCCTCGATGAGCAAGGAGAGAGCCTTGCATAATCGAATACATTAGTTGGCCCATCCCCGAACAGCTGGGGAGAATGAGGACTGCTAAAGCCCTGAACTAATAACTGTTATTGATCGGCTCACCAACATCAACTAATGCCTGCTATTGATCGTTGGGTCCTCCACCCATCCATAAGAAGAAATTTTTCCCTCACCGGCTGAGGAGGATTCCAATACTGGTGTTTCGATGTGCCTATCCAGGTGAAAGCACATAACTACTTTGCCTTAGCTCTCCTGTCATCCTGACCAAAGGACAGTGCACTTTTTTCTGCATAACCAGATGAATGAATAGAGTTGCTGGCCGGTATAGCGAATCGAGTAACTATTCCATCCGTCGATAATAATGATAAGTGCAACTTAGCCTACCTAATATCCCTTGGTCTGCTTCCCTCCAATTCGAAACCAGCTATCTAGATCAGTTTCCTTAGGGACTCTCCTTAGCAGGTCACTCTCCAACGTTTGCTGCGGGAGAGGGATGGGGATCTATTTTCTTCAAATCCTTTTTGCTGCTCTTCCCGGACAATCCCACCCATTATACCTAAATCCAGTTGTCAGACGACCTTGGAGCCGAGGGAGGAAAGGGTAAAAGGGAAGGAGATCTGGCACTTGGTGGGAGAGTGCTAAGCATTCCGAGAGAGGGAGGGGGGTTCAGTACGTAATATGCATCTAATATCATAATCACAAGAAGGGTATCCAGCCTGAGGAACGAGGCATCACTCATATCACGAGCAGGATTTGCATTTCAATATTGCTTTCTTTCGTTTCCCTAGATGCAAAAGTTCATTTTTAGTTTTCCCGTCTGGCAAAATTTCATTTTGCAATGAATTACCCTGTGAGCGGAGTCCACGTAGCGAGCTTATTCAATTGTTTATGAAGTGAGCGTTTTCAACTGCCGCCATCTCCTTTGGTGGGATTTAGCCTGTAATCCTCGTGGAGAGTGGTATAACCCTCACCCATTGCTTCTCCACCCCTATTATACTATTCCCCTTCTATCTTGATTTGCCAGGATCATATCCTTCCTCCTTTCTCTGTATATCTGATTCTGGTTCCCCAGAGTCCTTACCCCAACCCCCAGACTTGCTCGTTCTCATTCTCGTTCGTGACGACGAGCTAGCGTATAAGGTATTTGTTGGTATTTACTATCTCTTAATAGTGTCACGTTGTTTTTTATGACAGGCCCGAAGACCTATCGGCCTATAATAGAGCAAAGGTTGGAGAGGCGGAGAAGGATCTTACTTGATCGAGAAGGCTATTCAATTTATTGCCCTAGATGGGTAAGATATGTGAGAACCTTGCCCTAGATGGGTGCCAGGAGAGGGATAGGATCCTAAGTGGTTGAGTAGGTAGGTTTCTCTTCTTCCTAGCTTCAAATATCTTCATTGTCCTAGCTTCATTAGATAATAGCAAAAACGAGCTTCATTGGATTGGATAGGTTTTTTGTCTCAGAAGTCCATGCATCGAGACTAATAAAACGTCTGTTATGGCTTGTTATGAGGGGCTCATGTATGTTTGTATATCAGAAATGATAATGCACATTTTTCTAGTATTTGTGAGGCCTGTCTCCCATTTTGTCTTAATCCGGTTCCAAAGGTCTAACATTAATCGAGTGCCGATTGAGGAGTCTATCTTTAGCCTTTCCCAGCCATCCTCCCTAGTATAATCTTGGAGAAGGGCTGTCAGTAGTGTGTCTCTAGTGTCCTCAGGTTGTTCAGAGCTACGGTGTGAACTTAGTGATGCTCAGTAGCCCCAGATTTGAGTTCACATAGAAAAAGTAGGTGTTATGCTAAAGGTTCGTCGATCTGCTTACCAAAAGAGTGAAAAAATGCAAGGGAAGCAGTGCAAAAACCCACAAAAAAGCACTATCCTAAGTTTTGGGTACGCGTTTTTATTCACGCCCGGAAATTAAAATGTGTGCTTAGATCTATGACTGATCTCACAATGCATAGATCTACGACTGATA
>JASDQU011443239.1:2466-13922 GCA_032191745.1 Picea mariana | reverse complement strand
AAAAAAAAAAAATTGTATGATTTGAACATTTTGTTTTTTCAAATATCGCATCAAATGCAACAAAAGAAATGCATTTTCCCTATCCAAAGAAAGGGAAATAGAAGTAATATTGACATTAGGTGGAAACAGATGTGGAGACACACCACTACATTAAGGTCTCTTCTAAAGAATGAAACAAGATGATTTCATGAAGGTGGTAGTAAAAGGTGGTTTTCAGAAACCAAATCATTACCTGAACATGTGAAAATTCTTGCAGAAGGTGGTAGTATAAAGTAACCCTCAAAAAGTGTTGCAAAGTCCATAATCCAATTATATGCGTAGGAGTAGTAAAATAAAAAAATGTGCAATAGTGATAGACAGTTGATTGTATTTGGAGTCTGTAACTACATCCAGAGGACAATGAACAAATTTTGACAAAGAATATGGCTTTCTGTCAAGTATGTTACCACACCCATAAGTCGCTTGGAAAACTTTGAAACAGAAACTTTTGTAATTTTAGTATGTCATTTTATCCACCCATATAGTTTCTCTTACCCGCAATGATCCAAATCTATAATTTCCTTCTGAGTACATTCGTGAATGGAGTAATATTTTGTGTCATTTCTGAATATTAAGGACCATTTTTTAAGCCACAGTAAGTGTGACCCATCTGCCGAAGAGAAATTCTTGTGTGCTCTGCAGAATTTGATACATGTGACAAATTTGTGTTGTTGGAAGAAACTATATACTTCAACGAAGGAGAATTTTGCAAGTTACCTGAAAATCCCTTCCAACTCCAAGAAAGAAAACAAATAATATCAACAAACAAATCTCCAAGCAAGCCTTTCAACCAACCAAATCATCGAATATAGGGGGAGCACCAATCAGAAGATACTTGTTTTTTTTTTTTTTCCCTGTCTGAGTTTTTGTTGGATAACAGAGTTTTTTTTTGGCTCAAACCTCATGTCACATAAAACCATTATCTCTTATTTAATTTGGGCCTCAATAGAATATCTAAGTTGTCTTACATGTCCATGACCAGGAACATTAGAACGAAGGCACCCTAAAGCCCAACTCTTTGATGATAGAGAGAAATGGGAATAAGTATTTAAAAGCAAAGTTGGAGGATGACAATATAATATTCCATAGATTTTGGTTTAATTCATCTTAATGGCAGATGCCCTCGATATTTTTTCTTATTAATGCCAAACATTTTGAATATGTGTGTTGAATAGTGACTAATAGCACGTAATAACATTCTCATATTCGAGCAGATTCTCAAATATGACAGCATGTAACATATACATAGTATTAAAGAGGGACATGACGTCAAGACCTCTGTGGATGACACATTTGTGGATGGCAGCGTGGTAGTACAATATTGCACTGTTACTATGATGATGCCTTTAAAAAACTAAAATAGCCAATATTGTAGGCAAAAACAATTATTAGATCCCATAATATTCGCATGTTTATGCATTTTAATGGGAGATGTCCTTGAGTGTTCTTCTTATTAAAGCAAATATTTTCGAACCTGTCTGGTCAGTTGTCACTTTTGAAATCATAATTAATGTTCATTGGGAAGGGTGGAAGGTGGCAGGGATGGAGGGGAGTGACAAAATGCTTTTAAAATTTTCTAAACCTGAGAGCGCATGAACCCCCGAAACTTTGAAGACTCGACTAAGTATGGAAAGGTAGGTCTGACAAACTAACTCATCGTAGGTAGAGGCAGGGTTGCGAGTTCGAGGAGTGAGGGATCGAATTGTAGAGCACAAAATTTCAGGGTGAAATATGTATACCCTGAACATGAGTTACCATAGTTCGATTGTAGACCATGGAAGTTCTATATGCAAGATGTATACCCCGAACACGAGTTACCATAGTTCGATAACACCTATCCATGAACCCACATTCATAAAATTGGCTAAGTATGCAACCAAAAGGTGGTTAGTCAGACTCATGATGTGAATATATAGATGGAGATGATGATTTTTTAGACCGCCACATCGGGAACCCACAAGTACAAAAAGGTGACAAAGTATAGAACCATAAATGCATAATAGAGGGTAAGAACAAAAGGGGAAAACAAGAAAGTTTAGAAGAAATTGGATAAATATGAAAATGAACAGCAGTCGACCAGAGTCATGATGTAAAGATATAGATGGAGATGACGATTTTTCAATTGGCCACCCCGGGAAATCGCGACTACAAGAAATGTGGCAAAGTATAGAACCATAAATGCATAATAGAGCGAAAGAACAAAAGGTAAAAATGAGAAAGTTTACGAGAGGAAAAAGAAAGGGAGAGAAGAACCTTATTGTTCAGGTAGCAACACTTACTGTCATAACTATGAAACAATAGTAAGACATTAACCATGGAAAAAACATCATCATCTATGAAATATAGTTGGATCCCGACAAACCCCGGTTGAAGCCATAAGAGATGCAATTTACATCGACTGGAAAATTTTGCATGTTATTTTGTCTTAATAGTATTTTCTGGGGAGCCAATTACAAAAAAATGTAACAATAGACCCAATTGAAAATGCAGCACCCCAACATCATAAAGCTTAAACAAACAAGAGCAAGCAACAAATAACAACTCAGTTAAGAAGCACCAAAAGGCCCAAATGCAGTCGCAGGACCCGAACCTTGCAAAGTTGAATCAAACAACAATAAGCAGCATCCAGGGAATAAAGAAGCAAGAACCAACTAGTCGACGAGGAATGCTGATGAAGAACAATATTGGTCAAGTTCACTACACACAAGACTGTATCAAAAAATTCAGATGAAAATGTATTCCAACACATTTGTTAACCAAATAGTTCAGGCTGCGAGATCTGTTAGGTAAAATTCAAAGCTAGGAGGACCGTCCAAAGGCCAATGTTCGACACAAAACCTACCTCCATCATATAAAAAGTGATGTATCGCAAAAGTATATTGTAGTTCCAAGAGGATTTCGACTCAGGAATCCCCAGTAGTCAAATTTCCCACCTACAAACTACAAACATCAAGTGAAAATAAACACAGCACCCAAACTCATCCATCAATGGGGAACAACAGAATGGAAGTTCCAATCACAGTTGTCGAACCCCAAACATGCAAATTGCAAAAATACCAACATGCAAACAAGAACAACGAAAATAAGAAAATCAGAAATCAGTGAACATGCAAGAAGCAAGCATGAATCAGTGAACCATCAATGCCGCTGAAGAAGAATATTTCCCACATTGACTGCAAAGAACATTGCATATAAAAAAAAATGGAAGAAAATGTATTGCAACAGGCCTACTAAGTAAACATTTAACACTTCGAATCCTGTTAGGTAAACATTTAAGTCTACCAGAGCTGCTCTGTAAACATTTAAGAAATAATGAAGTGTGGTAGGTCTCTTACGTACAAAAAACACATTTATTATATTATTTTATATTATAACAACTCAGAGAGACCATATATGATCCAAAAACTTTGGATATGCTAGCATATCAAACATTGGGATAAATTTAGCTAGCATAAAATGCTAAGACAAACATTCGAACTAATGCTAGCATTAATCCACCTTCGACCAATGCATAAGAAAATATATGACTCAAAAAGATCGTATATGATCAAAAACTTTGGATATGCTAACATATAAAACATTGAGAATAGTGAAGCCGGCAATAAGACCTCCAATCTGTTATCCAATCAGATCATGACATATATGGTACTTTTTATTATATAAAAATCAATGTTTTTAGTTCCCCAGTTCCAACAATAGATATTATACAAATATTTGTGGTCAAAGGAGAAACTAATATGAAGTCAATGAATTATCAATCGCTATAGTCCCTCTATGCCTTTGGCATGGACTAAAAATGACACTTTATTAATACAAATAAAAGTTATTGACAATTTACACATATTAATAATTTATTTAGAAAACCAACGGTAGATCATATAATATGTTAGAGGAAAATCATAAATATTTATGTTTACTTTTCAAACCTAAATAAATATGTAAGTGAAAACATATAAAAAGATTAAACTAAGATTTATCTTAAACTCATATTTATCAAACATAGAAAGAGATCAAAATTTTTAAAGTATAATTTGTTAACATAGGTATATACTAGCAACAACCACATTTAACTAAAAGTGATGCAGGATCATCGCCAACACATCAAGCAAGCCAACGTGGAGCGGGATACATCTTGACAAGTAGCACAAATTTTGAAAACACTTTGGTATTGTTGCGTGATCTTAAATGATCCATTTAAGAGACGACGCACTTGTATATTGTAATTGACCTTGAGCGGATAGCCCTCGTCCTTAGGTAGATGAGGCATTTAAAATAATAAATGTAAAGTAGATAGCATATTTAATGGTAGATTTGATAGCCTTAGAATTCGAGAGGGAAAATAGATATAGACACCCTCATTGTATCATTGTAACATGATGGAAACAGGAGCAAGAAGAGAAGAGCAAGTAGAGAATTGTATGAAGAGCACCCATGTACAGATATTGAATTAATAGAAGAAAGTTTTGATTCAAATCCATGGTTATGTGTCTATTCTCTTTGTATTGATGTTATGCTCATGAATGTTTGCTTCCTGTCATACATTTTCTTTTATATGTTGTGTATGTGATTTCATGGTTGAATTTGAAGTCTGAGAGGGTGAGTGAATGAGTTTCAATTGTTTCTCTAAGTGAGCCAGAAGATTCCTTCAAGGAGTGCAGTCGAATTGTCCGCAAGGATTGCGTTGACAAAAGGGTTCAATTAGAGATAGCTTTTGTTCTCATTTCCTTGAGAGTGCAGATAGGCACAGTGTCGTGCAAGGAGTGCGTAGGCCAAGAGAAGCCTCAGGGTTGCGAACCTGAGCAAAGTATTGAAAGACTGCTGCTACAGGAGTGCGCAGGTCGAAAGGCTTCAACACTTAGACAAGGTTGAATATTTGCCGCAAGGAGTGCGTGCAAAGTTACTTCTAAGTAATTGAGAATTTCAAGTAAGTTCAGGAGGGATAGACCTTTAAATTCAAGGTAGGATGGTAGAGATAAGTTGTGCTTGAAGCGTTCGAGAAAGTGCTGAAATTCGCGTGCAGGTGAAAAAGTCTTCGTGGAGGAAGCTCTTGTTTCATTTCGCAGAATTATTAGAGGAAGAACAAACGGACGGAATCATCCGAGGAGATTTCGTGAGGTTCCGTGGACGGTTGGATATTCCAGAGGTGCAAGGAAGTTACGGAGGAACAGTCGAAGAGGTTCGAAGTTTGGCAGAAGCAGAGTCGTCGATCAGGGGTCACAAGGACAGTCGGATCCATACGTAACATCGCGTATCGGGGATTCGCGGGTTGAAGCGACAAAGGTTGTATGATGAAATTGCGATATCGCGAGGTGTGATATCCCGACGGTGATGTAAGCCGTGTGGGACTGCAGGAGTGAGTGGAGCATAGGTGGCATAAGCCATCGAGGTTTGACAGTGAGAAGCACCGAGGCGTTGGCGCCCGAGTTCGCGATCCCATGAGGTCCGATACCTCGATAGAAGTGACAGGGAGTTGAAGTGATAGCTCACACGTGTGTCGGAGTTTCGGCGCATCGGACATCAGAGGTTGAAAAACTGAATGCTTGGTATCGTGAATAGCGAAGTCGTGATAGAGCCGAAGTCACGATAGAGAGAAATCGCGATATAGTGAAAGTTTCGACAGAGAAGTCAGCGATTTGACTGACCATCAGGTTTCAGGGTTCTGAGAGCCCAATGATAAATAGAGAACTAGCGAAGCCGTGAGTTTCGATCCTCCGATAAGTCAAATAAGGGGGATCGCGTGAAAGAGAAGAGAAACAATGGGTTTATATTTCTCGATAGGGAAATAAAAGAGCCTTGAAGCTCTTCGGGCCGAGAAGAAAGAAGGTCCTATGAGAGCGATCGTGCTCCAAGGAGTGCGGTGGCCGTCAAGTGGTATCAGAGCGGGGAGTTCTTTGCTTTCTGTAGCAGAGAAAGAAGAGGAAATTCATCATGCCACCCAGGAGAGAAAGGAAATCACCTGGTCCGGAGGACAGAAATGTGCGAAGAAGAGGCAGGCTAGCAAGAAATCCAGAAATGGAGAGATAGATGAGAGATCTTTGAGCGAGATTAGAAGATATGGAGGCAGCGCAGAGACGCACAACTAGTGCTGGAGATCTAAGTGACTCCGAAGGCCTAGTAGAGGCTGAACGCGAGGAGGAGGTTGTAGCCGAAGATGCATCAACTGAACGATTGATTAAAGCCATTGCCAGGATGGGTACGAAGGTGAATATGGACATTCCAGTCTATGAGGGGAATCTGGATGCAAAGGAGCTTCTAGATTGGATTAGAGCCCTTGATACCTACTTCGATTATGAGGATATCGAAGAGGATAAGAAGGTCAGACATGCTGTCACACGCTTGAAAGGACATCCAGCATTATGGTGGGACGAGCTACAAGCTGACAGATGCTACAAAGGCAAGCAAAAGATTAATAACTAGGATCGAATGATTGCAAAGATGAAGGCAAAATTCATCCCAAGGGATTATCAAATTACTCTGCTCAGGAGAATGCAGAACCTGAGACAGAAGCTCATGACAGTGAAAGAATACACTGAAGAATTCTATCGACTGAACATTAGAGCAGGTCATCGAGAGAGCGATGATGAGAAGGTTGCCAGATATCTGAATGGTCTGAGATACGACATTTAGGATGAATTAAGCATGGTTACCATAAGGACGGTGGAGGATGCTTATCATATGGCTCTGAAAGCCAAAGAAAAGTTGAGCTGTAAGAAAAGTCAAAGAGGGCGAGGTAGAAGTCAGTCCAAAGGCAAGGAAGTTGCCCAGGAAAAATATCAGAAGCCCAAGGAGGAATGGAAGAAACCTCAGGGTAAAGTTGAGAGAGGTGGAACCTCACAACGAGGACAACAATATGTTGAACAGAGAGGGCAACATACAGAGAAAAAGGGAGATTATGCTGATGCAAACGCTTTTCCTCATACTAGAGGTAGGGGAAGAGGATGAGGTGGAGTAATCACATGCTTCACATGTGGAAAGGATGGGCACAAGTCATTCAAGTGTCCAGAGAAGAAGAAGGATAGTGGAGAATCTCACATCACTGAAGTGCAGAGGCGTGATGTTGATATTGAAGACGCGGAAGGCGGAAGCTCGCTCATGATGCGTAAAGTCCTTTTGACACCCGAGAAGGGGGTGGAAAGTTCAGTCCAGAGGACTCGACTGTTTAGAAAAGCTTGCAAAACCAAGGATAGAGTGTGCAAGGTTATTGTGGATAGCGGTAGCACAGACAATCTTGTATCCACAGAGATGGTGGAGAAACTGGAGCTGGAGACAACTGATCACCTGAGTCCATACAAAGTTTCATGGCTACAGAAGGGACATTAGGTAAGTGTCACCAAACAGTGCTTAGTTGACATCAAGATAGGAGGATATAATGATAAAATACTCTGTGATGTCATTCCCATGGATGTATGTCATTTATTGTTGGGTAGACCATGGCAATATGACAGAAATGTGGTTCATGATGGGAGGATGAGCACATATACCCTGGAGAAAGATGGGAGGACACACAAGTTTCTTCTGATAAAGGATAAGGAGGTGAAGTCGGAAGTGAACAACACAATACTTCTCATGAGTGGGAAGGAACTTCTCACAGAGATGGAGAAGAAAGAAGATCCACAGTTCTTTGTGGTCAAAAAGCCGAGAATTGTTCTGACTAGCACAAGAGTGGATGACCTACCAGATGAGATTCAGGAACTACTGGAAGAGTTTGCTGACATCATAGTGGACGAATTACCTCATTCGTTGCCACTGATGAGGAGTGTGAGTCATCATATTGATCTCATACCAGGAGCCAGTTTGCTGAATAAAGCTGCGTACAGATTGACACCGCAAGAAAATGAAGAGGTCAAGAGGCAGGTATAGGAACTGTTAGATAAAGGACTGGTCAGGGAATGTTTAAGCCCTTGTGTCATTCCAACGGTACTGAGTCCAAAGAAGGATGGGGGTTGGAGAATGTGTACCGACTCGAGGGCCATCAACAAGATAACCATCACGTACAGATTCCCATTGCCAAGAATGGATGATCTGATGGATTGCCTGAGTGGGGAAAATTATTTTTCGAAGATAGATTTGAAAAGTGGATATCACCAGATTCGCATGAGAGAAGGCGATGAGTGTTTGTGGCTGATGCTTTGAGCAGGAAGTGTTTGTTGCTGCAGGAGTTTCGAGTCAAAACATTGGGTTTTGAAACTCTCAGGGACATGTAAGCAGGAGATGCAGATTTTGGATAGGCATATGAAGCAGCTGAGAATCCAGTTCTTAGAGATAGAAGCCCGTGGAGAGATTATATGATCCAGGAGGGATTGTTGTTCAGAGGCAATCAACCATGTATTCCAAATTGCTCCATGAGGGAGAACCTATTGAAAGAGAAGCAAAACAGTGGATTAGCAGGACATTTTGGCCATGACAAGACATTCGCGAAGCTGAGCGAATCATATTTTTGGCCAGGGATGCGAGTAGAGGTCAAGCGATTTGTTGACAGATGTAGAGTTTACCATCATTCGAAGGGGAGAAAACAGAATGCAGGGTTATATCAGCCATTGCCCATTCCAGAGAGACCATGGGAGGTGATAAGCATGGATTTTGTATTGGGACTGCCGAGTACGCAAAGAGGATTTGATTCTGTCTTTGTAGTAGTGGACATGTTTTCTAAAATGGCACATTTTATTCCATGCCATAAAACCAGCAATGTGACTCACATCGCAAATTTGTTTTTCAAGGAGGTCGTTAGGCTTCATGGATTTCCGAAAAGCATAGTTTCGGACAGAGACACGAAATTCATAGGGCATTTCTGGAGGACCTTATGGAAGAAGCTAGGAACTAACTTGATGTTTAGTTCTACTTATCATCCACAGACAGACGGACAAACAGAAGTAGTCAACCGAAGTCTGGGAGACTTGCTGAGGAGTTTGGTGACAGAACACCATAGCAACTGGGAAAGTATATTGCCACATGAAGAATTTGCATATAACAATTTAGTGAATCGGAGCACAGGTAAAATTCCATTTCAGATTGTGTATGGTACACAGCCGAGAGGAGTTGCTGAATTGTGAGATTCAGAAAAGACTGCTACTAGCAGCACTAGTGCAGAGGGGTTCGTTGAGGCGATGAAGGAACTTCACACCAGGGTGAAGCAGCGACTGATAGATTCAAATCAGGAATATAAGCGCAGATCAGTTCAGCATCGGAGACAACTTCAGTTCAAAGTTGGTGATCTAGTTCTGGCACATCTGAGGAAAGAAGGGTTCCCGAGGGGAACATACAACAAATTGAAAATGAAGAAAATCGGGCCATGTAAGGTCTTGAGAAAATTCGGAGAGAATGCTTATGAGATCGAGTTACTGGATGGCATCGGGATATCTCTGATATTCAATGTCGTGGATTTATACCCATATAAGGTTGGAGAAGCAGAGACTGGAGCCGAGGAACCAGTGATCCAGTGGTAGAAGCGGATGCCGATTGCAGAGAAGCTGCAGATGGAGTGCATACTGGAAAGGAGAGTGGTTAAGAAGACCAGGAGAAAAGAATACTTTGAGTATCTGGTCAAGTGGAAGGATCACCCAGTGGAAGATGCCAACTGGGAAAGCGAAGAAGTAATACAAAAGCATGGACAGACCATGCAGGAGCTCATGGACAGGATCCCATGAAAGTTTTCAAGATGAGGAGTATGATGCAGGAGCATCGCCAACACATCAAGCGAGCCAGCGTGGAGCAGGAGACAGCTGGACAAGTAGCACAAATTTTGAAAACACTTTGGGATTGTTGCGTGATCTTAAATGATCCATTTAAGAGATGACGCACTTGTATATTGTAATAGACCTTGAGCGGATAGCTCTCATCCTTAGGTAGATGAGGCATTTAAAATAATAAATGTAAAGTAGATAGAATATTTAATGGTAGATTTGATAGCCTTAGAATTCGAGAGGGAAAATGGATATAAACACCCTCATTGTATCATTCTAACATGATGGAAAACAGGAGCAAAAAGAGAAGAGCAAGCAGAGAATTGTATGAAGAGCACCCATGTACAGATATTGAATTAATAGAAGCAAGTTTTGATTCAAATCCATGGTTATGTGTCTATTTTATGTGTATTGATGTTATGCTCATGAATGTTTGCTTCCTGTCATACATTTTCTTTTATATGTTGTGTATGTGATTTCATAGTTGTATTTGAAGTCTGAGAGGGTGAGTGAATGAGTTTCAATTGTTTCTCTAAGTGAGCCAGAAGATTCCTGCAAGGAGTGCAGTTGAATTGTCCGCAAGGAGTGCGTTGACAGAAGGGTTCAATTAGAGATATCTTTTGTTCTCATTTCCTCGAGAGTGCAGATAGGCACAGTGTCGTGCAAGGAGTGCGTAGGCTGAGAGAAGCCTCAGGGTTGTGAACCTGAGCAAAGTATTGAAAGACTACTGCTGCAGGAGTGCGTAGGTCGAAAGGCTTCAACACTTAGACAAGGTTGAAGATTTGCCGCAAGGAGTGCGTGCAAAGTTCCTTCTAAGTAATTGAGAATTTCAAGTAAGCTCAGGAGGGATAGACCTTTGAATTCAAACTAGGATGGCAGAGAGAAGTTGCGCTTGAAGCATTCGAGCAAGTGCTGAAATTCACGTGCAGCTGGACAAGTCTTCGTGGAGAAAGCTCTTGTTTCATGTTGCAGAATTATTAGAGGAAGAACGGACGGACGGAATCATCCGAGGAGATTTCACGAGGTTCCGTGGATGGTTGGATCTTCTAGAGGTGCAAGGAAGTTACAGAGGAACAGTCGAAGAGGTTCGAAGTTCGGTAGGAGCGGAGCCGTCGATCAAGGGTCACAAGGACAGTCGGATCCATACGTAACATCACGTATCAGAGATTTGCAAGTTGAAGCGACAAAGGTTGTATAATGGAATTGCGATATCGCGAGGTGCGATATCCCGACAGTGATGTAAGCTGTGTGGGACCGCAGGAGTGAGTGGAGCACAGGTGGCATAAGCCATCGGGGTTTCGCAGTGAGAAGCACCGAGGTGTTGGCACCCGGGTTCATGATCCCGCGAGGTCTGATACCTCGATAGAAGTGATGGGGAGTTGAAGTGACAGCTCACACACGTGTCAGAGTTTCAGTGCATCAGACATCGGAGGTTGAAAAACTGAATGCTTGGTATCGTGAATAGCGAAGTCGCGATAGAGCCGAAGTCGCGATAGAGCGAAATCGCGATATAGTGAAAGTTCCAATGGAGAAGTCAGTGATTTGACTGACCATCGGGTTTCGGGGTTCCGAGAGCCCAATTATAAATAGAGAACTAGCAAGGCTGTGAGTTCCGATCCTCCGATAAGTCAAAGAAGGGGGATCGCGCGAGAGAGAAGAGAAACTGTGGGTGTATATTTCCCGATAGGGAAATAAAAGAGCCTTGAAGCTCTTTGGGTCGAGAAGAAAGAAGGTCCT
>JASDQU011443238.1:65435-77893 GCA_032191745.1 Picea mariana | reverse complement strand
ATAAAATAAAATAAATTAAAATTAAAAAAAAACAACAATTATCCTTGGGCATCGTGGGACCTCGCATGAGGCCCACGTGCCCCCTCCCTCTTTTCCCGCATGATTAATCCAAAAATAGAATAATAGTAAAAAAAAATGACTATACAAACCCTAATCCCGAACTTACTCCTGCGTTTTCTAACTCCAACACACGAGATTTTTCCCTATTCATGCCGCACCGCCCATGGTATTTCTCTCATGGCTTCTCCTTGTTGGGCGTTTGATGGTTCATGGCTCGGGTGCTAGTGGCGGTGGCTGCCATTGCCATCGCTTCAGCACAACATCATACGAAATAAAGGTTGTAGATGCAGATGGAAACGAGGCTCATGGTTCGATGGCTCGTGGTTGCAAAGGCATCTGGAGTGGAAGGGTTCGACGTTTGGCTTTGGTAACTCATCTGTTGGCTGCCTGCATTGTCGTTCGAACCTTTCCCCGAGCTATAGCTCCTCCAACAGTCATGGGGTCAAGACCCATGAGCAATACGTGGGGCACATTTGTATTGGACCAATCTTCAAGGTGCTGGCTTGATTGTTGGTCGTGGGTTCAAAACCCATCTCCACCACCATAATGGTAATGGCACTCGACCTCCTTTGTTAACACTCTATGCTTGGTGGACAGGTTTGATGTTTCGATTCTTGTTACTTCACAAATATTTTTTTTTACCTCCTCCATGGGCTCTCCCTTGTGGTTTGGTTTGACAGTTGTACCATTGCAATGTTGGTTATCGGACAATTGTGAGGTCATTGTGCCCGGGAAGGTCATGGGGTCGACTCTCCCAGTGTTGGTTTTGGTCTGATGCTCGGTGCTTGGTGCTGGTGCGTAGTGCACCTGTGGACGTGTTGTGCACACTATGCTCCCTTGCTAGCTTGGTGCTGGGATTTGATTTGATATTGTGGTGCTAGCTGGGATACTAACTTGTGTTGTGCGTTGGTGCAGGTGCTTGCCCTCTCTGTTGGTCTTGAATTTGGAGATTGACCTGCAGGCCTAATCTCCTGGTGGCTTGGCTCTTGTGAGCTAGCTTTGGCTTGTGTGTTACAATGCATGTGCTGACTTGTGTGTTGTGTATGGCCAGTTCTCTTGGCTTATTTTTTGTTGTTGTTGGAATTCTCAAGGCAAGTGAAAGCAGAGGGAAAATGGCTTCTTCACTTCGGCCTCCTCATTGGATGATATAGAAGTCCTGCCTAAAAATTCCAGAGTAGAACATGGGTGGTTTTAGAATTTGCGAGTAGTGTTGGGCTTGGCACTTGCGCTGTAAGGTTCGTGTAGCTAAGTGGGTAGAGCACAAGGCTCTCAACATTCTGGTCATGGCTTCGAGACCTACGGTGGGCGCTTTTGTATTGTGTGCTGAAAATTTGACTTCATTTAACAGTTTGTGATTTGTTGTTAGGTTAAGGTAGGTTAGGTTTATATTTTTGAATAAGTTCATTAGCTGAACATTAGTCGAGTTTGTCTTACTGTAGTAGAAGTCTTTTCATATTTCCAATAAAGAATAACCGTGCAGTAAGGCCTGGTATTGGTGCGATTTTAGGTGTTCAAATTGCACTTGTTAGCAATTAACCAAAATTGTATGCAACTACAATAGATGAAGACAATGCACTTTCCAGGTTATATCCAGATCAAGCAAATATTAAAAAAAAAACAACTTTGGCATTGGGATTTTAATGCAGATTGCAAATTCAATGATAGAGAAGTTTGAATAGTAATAGGTAGTTGGCTTTGGAGTTTTAGTTAAAGCTGTTTTTTTTTTTTTGGTGCATAATAGTAGATATATATAATAAATATCTTATTTTATATTTATGTCTATATCTGTGTTAAAAATTTTCAGTATGTATATATATTTTTATTTATATTTATATCTTTGTAAAAAAAATAGTGTGCTTGGCTTGCAGGTCTAGGTGGAGCTGGGGCTTGGCCCTCGGGCTAGATTTATATTTACACTTATATATATTTTCATATACAGATTATTTAGGGATTGTTTAGGGTTTCAGGGTAAAGGGTTTCAATATAACAATCTAGGGGTTGTTTAAATTTCTGGGTTAGTGTTGGAATAGTTCCAATCCTAAACTTTCCTTCTTACAAGCGGATAGGTGGGTAGGCCCTGGTCCAAGTTTTTAAACCATTTCTCTAATACCATGTGTAAAGTCCTTCATTAAGGCTTCAAGGTTAAAAGGTAAATTTGTAATCTAAATTAGTTTTCTTTTCTTGAACATGACATCTAATTTCTAATTATGTTTGCATTACAACAAATCTATCTAATTTATATTGAAGTTCTTAGTAAATTAATCAGTTAAATATCAATTCTCATTCACAAAACAGATTTACACAACATATTATACATTTAACATACTACACATTTTCAATACATAGATACATAACATAACTTTAATTCAGAACAAAATTAATACTGGTAAAATACCTCTTGAAGAAGGAGTTTGTCCCTTTCTTTCCTGTTGTTGCTAACTGCTTGAAAACTGTCTGAAAACTGTTTGAAACTGCCTGAAAACTGAATTTTTTCCTCCCAGCCAGCTAGGAACAGAGCCTCTCTGGCTCCCCAGCTCTAGGAATCCTTGCGGTTTCCTGGCCCCCAAGCCCAAAACTCCCAGCAACAGGTGCCCCCTATGATAGACCTCTAACAATCTTCTCAAGCAAAACCAACAATACAATCCTCCAACAAGCTTCCCCCCAGCCAAACCAGTAATACAGTCCTCTAATATGAAAAATAATGCTCCCCAAAACCCAAAAGTCCCTTCCCGAGTGTTTTCCCCCCTTCCTTATTCACCGCCTTCTCCCTTCATTAAGTCTCACCCACCTTATCCCTCCATTAAGTGTCAACCACCTTATCCCCTTTTCATTTATGGGTCATCTACCGATACACTAAGTCTCAATAATGAAAATTATTAATTTATTAAACCCATATTCCTTAAAAAAATATTTAATCATGATTATTAATTGATTAATTAATTAAACTAATATACATTAAACAAATATTTAATTCATGACAATCAATTATTTACTTAGGGTTGTTACATCCATTAACAAGTTCTCTTTCGAGGTGTTGTGTAAAAAGGAAAATAGAACAACCAACCCTTGGTGTGAGAATGAGTGTAAGATTGCTAGAAAATCCATTAGGGATGCTTCTAACAAGTTCTTAAAATTCAACAAGATTAATAGGTACAAGGCCCTAATTAAAAGGAAAAAGGGGTACTATATAAATAGAAAACAAGACAAGATTTTGCACCTATTTAAGCTAGATCCTTAAAAATTATGGAGGTAATTTCCGACTCATAAAACTAAAGAAAACAATATGATTCTCTTAAGGGACTGAAATTCCTACTTTAAAAATATTTACGAATCCCTTGACGTCGTGAACAACATTCAAACCCTTTCTACAAAGGAAGAAGTTTTTTCTATAGAAGACAGAGTTTGGGGTTAAGTGACTCACAAAAGGGAAAACTAAAGACATTGAAGGCTACCAAGCATAAATCTTAAAAGTGGGCGGACCTATCCTCATCCCTCACATCCACAAACTCTTCAATTTAGTATTAAGTAACGCTTCCCTTAACGCTTCCCTAAACCTTGAACTCAAAGCCTCATCGTACATATTTTTAAGAGTGGGGACAAAAACAATTCCTCTAATTATAGGACCATTATGATTAGCCCTCTTTTATCAAAGTTATATGGAATTATTTTGGAAAAGAAGATCAACATATGGCTAGAAAGCCATGGAAAAAGAGTTAAAGGCTATCATTCAACTATGGACCACCTTGTTACACTTAGGATCATAGTAGAGGAGTATCACAATAATAAAACCAATCTCCTGTGTTGTTTTGTTGACTTTAGAAAAGCTTTTGACACAATACATATGACTAGCCTTTGGAATATATTAAAAGAGTTAAAATTTCATTTTGATTTGAGAGTTGTTGCGATAAGGTTGTATGAGAATGTTATTGCCAAGTTTATGAACACTGAGGATTGGTAAGAATAAATTAGTTTTAATATAGGAATTAAGCAAGGTTGTCCTCTTTTTCCTACACTTTCTGGCATATACATTTACAAGTTAGAGGGTTGTTTGGAAGAAGTAGGTTATGTTGGCTCGACTCTAGATGGTATAGCTATCATCCTTCTTCTTTATGTTCATGATATTGTTCTCATGGCAAGGAGTCCCTATCATCTTCACAAATAACTAAAAATTCTCAAGGATTTCTACTCTAGTATGGGTATGAGTGTTAACATTGACAAACCAAAAGTTGTGATAATTAAATCCAAAAAGATCACTTATGCTAATTTTGTGTATGACAACAACTTGGGGGAGCGACTTCATACAAATATCTCGAAATTGAACTTCATCACAAACTTAATTGGAACTATAACATTGACAAAAGGATAAATGGAGAGTGGAAAGCTTATTCTGGACTTGAAAACAATTGTAAATCGGTGGAACTTTAGCTACGGGACAAGAAGAAAATCCTCTTTGAGACTCTCATCACTCTTGTTATCTTATATGATTGTGAAGTTTGGGGTTGCAACATCTCTAGAGAATCATGGAGAAAGATAGAGCAAATCCAAAAGTGTTTTACAACTTATAATCTTAAAATCAAAGGCAATACACCCTATCCTATCTTCCTCATATAAGAAAGTCTTTTCCCCATTGAGAGCATGGCTATGATTAGGTACCTAATATAAAAGAACAAGACAAACAACATGGAAGACAAGAGGCTTTCTAAGATTGCTTCAAACTCTAGTCAAAACCACTTGCGTCTCAAGCAGGGTTGGCGTAAAGATGCCAAGTCTTGGTTAAATCATCGGGGAATAAAGGAAGAGAACACTTTGCACAATAATGATATATTAAAAATATTATTACATCTAAATTTAAGGAGAAACTGTAGTGCGATAAAGAATTAAAGGACAAAACAAAATTAAGACACTATAAGGAGTTGAACAACCATAATCTAGAAGATCAAAAGTACCTCTCTGTTTTGACTAGCGAAAAGAAGAAAATCAACATTGCTAAAATACGAATTAATTCTCACGAGTTCCATAGTGAAACATGGTGTTGGACAATTCCTAAAACGTTGTGGGTTGAAAGAATTTGTCATCTTTGTGATACTAAGAGGGTTGAAGATAAACATTACTTTCTCTTAGAATATCGTGTATATGCCCACATTAAATCACAATTTCAAAATATTTGTTCCAATACCAAATTTCCTAACCTTTTAACTCATCAAAACTATAGTGATTTAAGAACACTTCTATTAAAGCTTTTCAATCACAAAAATAAAATTCTAAAGCAAATCTAATAATTTCTTACCTTTATTAAAATCCAATAAAAATCATATTTAATTTCGATAAAGATTAACCACCACCACCATCATTAATTTAATATACAATTTTAATCAAACCTTAATTAAAAATAAAATGTATTAATAACTCTGAGACACATTAACTTCCATTAATGTTCTCCTTTTCCTTTCTTGCTAAACATATTTTTCCTTTCTTGCTATACATATGATCTTAGTGATATAGTGATATTTCACACAAAACATAATATAAAAATATTTGTATTTATGTCCAAGATGTCAAGCGCTCTTTGTGGAATGTCAATTGTTTTTGCGTGCAAGGAATTAAAACTTTTTAGATGGACTTTATTGTTTCTTTAATTTTATTTTTATTAAAAATTACAATTTATAAAATAAATATTTAATCAATTTCAATATAATATTAATTATAAAATAAATATTTAATCAATTTCAATATAATATTATTGGTAATTTAATGAATTAATTTAAATAATTTACAAAATAATCCTAAAAAATTAAAATAACTAAATTATTCACCTAAATCGTAATCAAACCATATTATTATACATATTTAAAAATACATTTCGATACATAAATATTAAACATAACCAGATTATATCAACTTAAAAAAAATCCCTTAAATGTTCTGTAATGCCTTCTTATTGCCGATTGTCAGTATCCTTCCCATTAATTTATATTAGAGGAGGCGCGGAAGGTGAATTTCAGGCGGTACACCTGATCCGTATGCTCACACAATATTGCAGAAGATAGATAACAGCACGGCGCTTTATCAAATATTCTATTTGACAGGTCCCGAGTTTGGTTTTCAAGTTTTTTCACACAGTTTTTTGAGTCAACATTTTAGGACTATGATTCAACTCCTAGACATGGGCTCCATAACTAGTTCCAGATTTGTTTTCTGGGGATTCAGTTTATACGCATGAGTTTGTTTTAGAAATTGGGTTGATGGGATTATTCTGTTTGCAGATTTATTAACTGAAGAATTCTTAGAGAGAAATTTTGTCAGGAACAATGGAGGATTCTCAGAGATCCGGAGATCTTATATTAGTGAAAAAGAGAGAGAATGGGATAGCTTGCATCACCATAAACAGGCCCAAATCAATGAATTCATTAACAAAGAGCATGATTACTGATTTGGCAGAAGCTTTTAAATCTCTGAATGGGGATACCCTTGTCAAGGTTATCATCATCACAGGGGCTGGCAGGGCATTTTGTTCAGGAGTGGTATTTTTCTCTTGCCATTTCTGTGTTGGCTCAATTGGGTTTTATGTTGGACGTCCTCAATCAATATATACACATGTTCTATGTTTTTTACGTCTGGTTTATAAGATATAAGTTTTTAAGATTTCATTTGTGTATTTGAACATCTCAGTTATGAAAATTGCTGGTTTATTTTGGTTCTGGTGGGTCAAAATATCTCGGAGGGATTTATAACAACAAATATTTGTTTATTTGTTTCGAATGTGATCGTAGGTCGGTCAGTCTAGGAGAGCGTCTCTCTCATCTTCTATGGCTTGGATTTTACAGATTGTGGATATATATGTATGTATGTATATTGAGCAGATGGATTAAAATGGGATGCATGATTTACAGGATTTGACAGCTGCCCAAGACGTTTTCAAAGGTGATGTAAAGAATATGGATACAGATCCTGTTTATCAGATGGAACATTGTCGGAAGCCTATTATAGGGGCCATAAATGGATATGCTGTCACTGCTGGCTTTGAAATTGCATTGGCATGTGATATTTTGATTGCCAGCACAGACGCTAAGTTCATTGATACACATTCCAAGTACCATTCATAACCTCTTTTCGTAATTTTATACTTCTCAGAAGAATTTGATTTGCTCTTTTCAGATCCCCTCATGGCCTTCTTATTTTGTATGGCATTTTTTTCTGCTCGTTGACTGGAGGAATTGCCTGAATGCCACAAATTTTTGTCTCTAGGTTTGGAATATTTCCATCTTGGGGTCTCTCTCAGAAACTGCCTCGGATCATAGGAGTGAACCGAGCAAGGGAGGTCTCTCTTACTGCCATGCCATTAAACGCACAAAATGCAGAGAAGTGGGGCTTAGTGAGCCGACTTGTTCCACCAGCAGAGCTCATGAAAACTGCAGAGAGTATTGCTGAATCCATTATTGGGAATCATGAAGATGTGGTTTTGAGGTACAAAGCAGTTATCAATGATGGGATGAAACTTGCTCTTGGGAATGCTCTTGAGCTGGAAAAGGTGGCCGCTTTGATGTCTTCATTCTTCTTGATTTCATTAAATTTATTCATTCTCTAGGCAAAAACACTTATTTTTACACCGAGTCATCCCTCATGCACTTATTTTTTGTTTTTGTATCTCTGCTCAGAAGCTGGCACATAGCTACTATGAAGGAATGCATCCGGAGATGTTTGTCAAAATGCAGAAGTTTATATCGGGCCAGTCTTCACAGAAGACTAGACCACCTTCAAAGCTTTGATAATTTGTTGTGCTCCTACTTCCTCAGAATGGGTTCTGGCTTGTATCCTGTACTAGTTGTTTGTTTTATTTCAATAAGTCAATCAGTTATGTCAATACGACCACCTAAGAAAATGGTGTCGTTGTCCACTTGGTGTGCATCTGTTTTGGCCAAATGTTGCAGATTGCAGCAAAAAATATTGTCTTGCTCCATAGGTCTTTGATTGCACAGGAGGTAGCAAGATATTGTCTCATACAATGGCCGGCAAGATGTACTGCTAAAATGTTGACTGATTTTATGTGTATACATTCCACATAGAGATAAGTCATGCATATTTTAGGCACTCTTGCTCTTGCTCCTTTCTGTCTACGATCATGCATTTTTTATAACCTAAATATCGGAGTATTCGAAATTACCGTGTACAAATCCGTATTTATTTTGTATTAATTGTTCACAGCACGTTATTGTGTATATAAATGGTTTGGCAAGATCTGATTTCACCCTATACAAACACAATTATTTTAAATATATTCCTGGATCCAACTAGGGACTTTACTGGACTACAACTTGCTGTTATATAACATGGTCTGTTATCTACCTACAGGTGACTCAATGTCAGGGGCCCATATGTAACTAAGGTTCATGTTCTTTTTGTGCCTTTTGAGTAATCATCCTATTCTTTGGATATCTGCTTTGTCAATAGTAGCTTATCTGGGCGTTTCTTACTTGTCTTGGTCCATTTATTTCGATGAAAATTGTTTCATTACAATGCATCAAAATCTAGGTCTTGGTCGATTTCTTTGCTAGCAATGGTACAATAATACAATTTTGTTGGCAGTTCACTTTCTTGATTTCTTCTCTCTGTCCTTGGTTGTTTCTTTATGGACACCAAGCATGAGCACTACTTTATTATATGTTGTTTGTGGTTGCCAAAAGGGTGTAATATAAAATGTTTCTGCTCTTCTCATTGTTCTTTGCAACCTTGCTCTAGTGGCATAGGAACACATAACAAGCACCACCATCAGCATGTTGCGGAAGACAATCACAATACTTAAAAAATGGGTCGATCAGTTAGTGCTATGAAAATTGATAAATAATAATGGCTCATTCTGAGATTGTGGAGCACCAAGTTTTGTGCAGAAGAAAAGAGGCACGTGTGAGATTCAAACAAAGTAGATCTTCATTTTTGCCGGTATCATCTTTGTAGGGGAGCAAAAAACAATGATCTTCACTGAGAATTTTGAAGATAACTCATAGGTGACCTTATCACTTCTCCATTGATTTTCTACTTTGCAAATTCAACCTCTGGCTTTATTCCATTAACATCAATTATTCTATTCAATAGCATGCAATTACGAACCTAAGAGGAAATTTTGGAGCACCGAGCTTTTGGTATACATTGAACCATGCATAATAGCCACCCGATTCCTAAAGAAAGTTGCATCTTCCAACATTCAGATTTAACGTACCGTGGACTCTTCATGATTCTTTTGTTTTATACATGGACCATGATAAGCTGATCTAGTTTGTTGTTTCATATTTTACGGCCTTGAACAATATTTGGAGGAGCAATGCAAAGATTCCTCCTTTTCAGATTGATCATTGGATTAGTATCTTAAATTGCTATGCTGGAGTATTCTTCCAGCTAACCTTTTTTGGAATAGTAAATATCTATCATATAAGTAATAATTCTTGATGATGAGCAATCTAGCTTGGCCATGCTTCCCTAAAAATACAACATTTATTCTATTCTAAACCTTTCTTCTTTCAAGGCAATACCTCTGTATAACATTGAACATGTCCTGGTTGCATGCTTTATAATTTATTTTCTTTTACTGATGGCATATTTATACTTCTGCGTTGGCACCATAGAATACTCCAGCAAAATTGTTGTATGACAACATGCTTCTATTTGCAATACCTGAGATACTTTAATCTATATCTAGCCTTTATAGCAGTGAACTTTAACATCATGTTTGCAATGATATGTTTGCAAGTCACATCCGTATCATGGTTTGTTACAACTTTGTTATCAGCAAGCTATTAGATAGCTATAACTTTCCCAAGGCTTTGAACTCAAGGATTGACCTTGCATGGAAATACTAAAGTTTTGACAACCTTAAAGATGATGGAATTTGGTGTAATATGTATATCAGTTTTTTCTCCAATCAGTGATAAATACTAAGCAAGATATTACATTTGAAGAATCTATTTCCCAATAAAGAGCTCCCTAATGGAGCAGTTAGGCACACCAATGTTTTCAAGGGATATATTTATAGATACTAGTACATACATGCGTCAAATAGTTTCCACATATTAGTTCTTTGTTTATTAATATTATTATAATACTAAATTTTAATAGTTAAAATAAGGAGTGGAGGGCTTTGATGGTTAGGGTATGAGCGGGAGATTGAATGCATGCCCTGATCTGTATTGTCCTGTGTGTTTGATAGCCCCTTCTGTCTAGCCTAAGCTGGCCTTGGCTGGATGCCATCTTTGGCAGAAGGCTTTAGGGAAGCCTCAAATGGCCTCCCCATTGCCCGATAGTAGATTTGTTGATCAGATTATTTCAGGACCTGGCAATGGGAACTCTGGTCATAGCAACGGTACAACCAAAGGCACTGAGGAAGTTTGTATCCAAGGTGTATCATGAACTAATCCTGAATATGAGGAAATCCCCATTGATATTTCTGTTTCTGAGCATGATAATGTTTGTGTTGCTTTCAAGGAGCGAACCCTTTTAGGATATTTTGTGGGTAGATGTAGTATCCCCAATGCTGAATAGTCTGGGATATTAATGGTTTGCTGCTTGATGTATGTATTTCGGGTTGCATGGTTTTGTCAAACACTTTTCAATACAATATTTTATGACAGCTAGTAAATTTTACCAATAGTTTGCAAAGGGCATTTTGTCAAACATGTTGCTTGCATCCAGAATACATCTGATATAGAAGAGTTAATGTTGGCATTTTAATATGGAAAAACTCCACACAACAATACAATATCTAGTGGCTGTTATAACAGCTGTAATATATTAAGGAAACACATAAAATCAAAACCCAGAACCTGTAATAATGCCAATATCTCTGCTAGCAGATGATGCACTCTTCTCTGGTGACTGTCCAAGCTTCCAAACCCCACAAAGGGTGCTGCCATCCTGTTCCAGCCTTCTCTGTTCAGTAAATGAGGCACTCGGCCTTCCTCTGAGCCTCACAGTCCAACCAAGGAGCTCACGGCTCCCTCTAAAACCCCACACTGCCTACTGTAATCCCTCACAGCTCCTCCTATCCAATCCGCCCTGCCAAAGAATGACTCGGCCTGCTGGTAGTACCCCCATGGTCCCTCAAATCCCTGCAATACTGATGGCTCAGCCCCTTCAAATTAGCTCTAGCGGTCCTCCTAGTAACACAGCCTGCAAATAAAGGGAATCACCCCACCTAAGAAACCCTTCAACAAGTCTCCCAAGCCAAACGAGTTCCCTCAACAGCCTCATGGATTCCTCTTACTGCTACAGCCCTGAAAAATGATGAAATCGCCCCCCTCAAGAGAGCTTCACAGTCCTCCTAAGCAGATCGATGTACCTCTGAACTGAAGACAAACCATAACATGAAGGTCCACTGGAAACCCCAAATGGATTCCCTGCTATGTCTAGCTAGGGTGGATATTTCACCACCGAAACCAAACGAGTAATGGAAGGGTTTTGTCAAAACCCTAATGAAAACCTTGGCTCCAAGATCACGCAAATAATAGATCAAATCATAATGAGGAGAGGTGAAGTGCTACCCTTCCTTTATACTTCTCCGAACCCCTTCTAGATCTTTCCTCTCTTTGACCAAATCCACTTTATAACCCTTTTTAAACCCCCTCTTAACATCGGAGAACGATTAATTGGCTTCTAAGACATTCCCAGATGTTGAAGATCCCTTTCTCATCATTCCAACCTTTAGATCTTTTTGTCCCGTTCCAACGAGCTATTACACTCATGTATCCCTTCAGATAATATGGTCCCAATAACACATTTAGTGTATTTAATTAACTTGTACCCAATAATAACCAAAATTACGAAAATTGTCGAAATGCCATGGAACCAAGAGCGGACTATGCGGAAATGATCCTGATGATGAAGGATGTCGAATGGACTAGCCTAGGCCCCATATAATTCCTCCAAATTGCTTGAGCTCATTGTTAACCTCTCTTTACTCCTATGGCCAGGCTGACATAAACTCACAAGGTTGTCTCTGACTGTGGAGCAAGGGAATCTGAGAATGGGGACATTACAGTCCTCCCTTCCCAAAGATTGCTTGTCCTCAAGCAATGCCATCGCAACTTGTCGCTCCATCGACTGGGCCAGACTGAAACTGAAAATGATACCAGGGTCCCAAACCACCCTGGAAGATGTGAAGTATCCTCTGCTCAATGTGTGATCCGACAAGGTGCGGACATAAGAGGCCTCCTGAACGCTGCCGCTAAGTAGCAACTCGATACTGCAATAACTCGATCAACCCCTTATAGAACTGCTTTGTTAGGGAACCAATCTCATTAAAACAAGAACTGCTTTGTTAGGGAACCAATCTCATTAAAACAAGAACTGACTCTTGTCTTAGTGTCAATTGCTGAACTGTCTAGTACTGAAATCCTAGGGTCCCAAGCTAA
>JASDQU011443238.1:47226-63520 GCA_032191745.1 Picea mariana | reverse complement strand
CACTGTCAAGATAGAGTTTACATATCACTGGTAGAGATCTAGTTTTATTGTTAAGTTCAGATTCCTATTCTACTGTTACTATCCTATATGCTGTTCTGTTCTTCAGATCTATAGGAGTTTTGTTTTAATTTTTAAAAAGAGACTGCTGTTTTATTCTTACCCTAAAAATCTAACAGAGGGAAAGGGGGTGGAACAGGGAAATTTATATGCCACCATTGTCATATAGATCACACAGGTTCCTATACCTGTGTGAGAAAGCATCTCTGTGGGCCTATGTACCGGAATGAAGTTAAGAATATAGGAATCAAAATCTGTGTGAGTATCGATTCCAAAGATAGACTTAAATACCAAAGGGAAGAGGAGGTAGTACAAAACAAAGCCAAAGGACCAAGGGGTGAACCTGAGAATGCAAGAAGAATGTTCATTGGTCGAAGTGCATCCCCCCATGCTAGTGCATTCTCGCCTTCGTCTTTACCTAGAACACTATCAGAATTCCTTGACCAAGGTTGTAGAGATGATGTGGATGCAAAAGTTTACAGGTTTCTCTATGCATGTGGTATACCATTTAATGTTCTTCGCTCACCATATTGGCATGAAATGGTCCAAGCCATCAATGGTGCCCCTAAAGGTTATAGGAGCCCTGGGTATGACAAAGCTAGAACCGTGGGACTTGATAGGGAAGAGCCAAAATCCAAGGTGCTCTAGGAAAATTTACAAATGAGTGGAACCTAAATGGGGTATCAATTGTATCTGATGGTTGGACAAATGTGAAAGGTAAGCCATTGATAAATATTCTTGCTATGTTTAAGAGTGGTGCGATCTTCCTTTCAGCCCATGACTACTCAGATCGCTACAAAACATGGATTAATATTGCAGATGCCTTGCTTAAAACCATTCAAGAGATTGGGCCCTACAATGTCATTCAAGTCTTCACTGATAATGCTGCTAATTGTAAGGCAACAGGAGCAATCATTGAATATAGGTACCCCAATATATTTTGGTCGGGGTCTTTGGTTCACACAATGAACCTTTTGATGCATGATATCATTAAAATGAAGGACCATGATTATAGATGGATTGGTGCTTTTTACAAGAGAGGGAAGAAGATGATAAGATTTATTACCAATCATAGCATGGCCCACTACATTTTTCGCAGTCACTCCAAGTTGGAGTTACTAAAGATTGCAAAGACCAGATTTGCTAGCTATTATCTCACCTTCAGGCATTTGTTGAAGGTAAGAGAGGCATTGGCTAGTATGGTCTCGAGTGATTCATGGCAGGATCTAAAAGACAGGGCTACATCCGCATCTGAGAGAAGTGACTTTCAGGAGGTGGAGGACACAGTTTTTGATGGCCATTTTTGGCAATAGGTTCGGTATATTCTGCAGTTCACCAAACCCATTTACATTATGATTCGGTTTGCAGATACAGATCGACCGGTGATTGTAGAGGTGTATGGGCAAATGGATAGCATGCTAGGCCAAATCAAAGACATTGTAGAGCCGAAGGATGCGATCTTGTATGATCATATCCATAAACTTGTGGTCAAAAGGTGGGATAATTTGAATGTTCCACTCCATGCCCTAGCATATGTCCTTACCCCAAAATATTATTCTTCATCTTGGTTGGTCCAACCAACACTCGGGGGTGGGGAAAGGAGAAAACCACACACAGTTCCAGAGGTGCAAAATGGATATATGCTTGCATTGGACAAGTTGGTACCTGATGAGGAGGAGTGTGCTCAAGTACGGAGCGAATTGAGCAAATACATCAATGAGCATGGAGTCTTTGGTAACTTGCATGCAACCAAAGATCGAGACAGGTTGGGTGCTATCGAATGGTGGAACATGTATGGCTCCCCTGCCAAAACTTTGCATAAAGTGGTGGTGAAGGTGCTTTCTCAAGTCTTTAACACCTCTTCTGTAGAGAGGTGTTGGAGCACCTATACCTGTATCCACAGTGTAAAGAGAAACAACTTGAATGCAGATCGGGCAGAAAGCTTGGTTTATGTGCATTACAACTTGAGGTTGTTGTCGCATTACTGTGATGCAGACGAGAATGCTTTTTGTAAAAGAGATATGACTTGGGATAACAATCCAGAGGAGACTAATTTACACTATGGAACCATTGTTTTAGAGCGCTTGCAAGAGGAACTTTTGAGTGATCATGATGGCGATCATATTCCTAGAGGAGACATAACACCCCCATCCATTACAAGGGTTCCAGATTCATCAGTTTTACCTTTATCTGCACAACATCCATTGTCACGTGGGGGCCATTCAGCTCCTGGTCGTGTTCCACGATCACTTCCACTTGTTCCTCCTCTTATTCAAAGATCATGGGAGAAGAAACTAGAAGTTTCTCGTGGCAAGAGGAAAACTTAGAGCATAGTACTTAGTACTTGCTAGATCTTTTTTTTTGTTTCATGTTTAGAAGTAGTCTTTAAAACTTAGTACTTTGTCTCGAGTCTTGACTCTTGACTCTTTATTATGGCTTATTCTGTAAACAATGAAGTTATGAAGTTATGAACTTAAGAACATCATATGACAATTTACCTTTGAAGTTAATGATTGATGTTATGATGCTTTATTTTTGAGTCCCACATATGTTTATGATTGATGTTATATGTGTAGTATGTAGTATGAACTAAATGGTTGATGCTTTAATGATCATCGATTCATCACTAATCAATTAGTTAAATGATCTTATATCTATGTTTTCATGTTTTTTGCAATTGATTCAACATTTTGCATGTTTTATATATATATGCATCAATATATATATATATTTTTATGTATTATATAAAAAATGCTCTCGAAACGCTCCCTCTCCTGGAGATTTTTGAAAATCTGCGCTTCCCGCTCCCGCTCCCCACTCCCAACAGCCTTGGTCCTGATCACTGGTAATGACTTTGAACTGCTCATGGACTCTAAACATCTCCCCATTGGATAACTCTGTCCTCTATGCAGTCCCATACTCCAAAGACATCGTCGAAAAGTGCGTGAACTCTGATGACTGGTCAATCGCTACACACATACTATCTGCTTCCTGCACCGTCGGTAAGCTTGTGATGCAATTGATCAACATGCTCTCCCACTCTCGCTTAGGAATGGGCAAGAGCTACATCAACCTTGTTAGATGAGTGTGCCCCGACCTGTACTGCTGACGAGTCATATACCCCTCCGCGACGTCCCTCAATGACCTCTCTCGGACCTACCTACAAGTGATAAAGTCACCAGGGTCCCAAACTGGCCTGTATGTTGTGAGGCACCCTCTACTCATAGTACCGATCCGCAAGGTGCTAGTACAATAATCTATCTGACTGCCCCTGATAAGCCAAACAATCATAAGCTGCATAAACTCGATCAACTCCCTAGACGACCACTCCTCCAAGCAACCAATCCTAAGCATCCCAAGATTAATCTCTGGAAGGCGGAAATTGGCCATCTCATCTGTATCGACTGCCGAGTTGTCAAACACTGCAGTCCTAGGGTCCCAAGCTAATCTCTGAGAGGAACCCTCATGTTGGCATTGCATCCGCCTGATCATAACTGTCTGACCACCATACTCAAACTGTGCTCTCCTCTCATGAACCCCCAAGTTGAAATCCCTAAAAGGATTGAAGTCACTACCCTGGATCATGTCTCGTGAAAACATCTTAGTGAAGTCAAAGTCTGTCAACCTGCAGATCAACTCAATCCTGGGTATCGTGAGGGAAAATCTATCTCGCCAAAGCTCAACAACTCCTCTCACAACATCCCCATAATGATGTGGTCCAATCACTGACACGATCCTGCCGATCATCCTCATCATCTGAAGCAGTCTATCACTCTGAAGAATGCCAAGATTCCAACAAATTGGAAGTCTGCCACTCCCAATCCCTGCTAAAATATCTGTGAATCGATCCAACAGAGTCTGGATCTCCTCTTGTGCACTCTGCACATTGGTCACAATGCCCCCTGTCTCATCCAACCGACTCTAGTGATCCTCTTCCACCCTATTGTATACTCTGAGGGCATTAATTAGCAACACTAGATGCCATTGCCACTGCCTGCAAGACTGGAAAGCGACTAGTGCGTTGGTATTCATTGGTACGCGGAAACACCCCACAACTCCATTGTACACTTCCGCGTACCAATGAATACCCCTGCACTCTGCTGGCTATCACTGAATCGTCCTGTATCCTGTAGGTGCTACTGTATCCATCACTTTGTTGATAGTTGCCTGAGCCTGTATCCCAGAGCGTACCCAAGTCTGTCATATACCTGTCCACCCAATCTATGGATGCATATACTTCCTTGTGGGCTAGTCCACAAGGGATGTGCTCAACTACCTCCTCTGTAGTTAAGCCTTGAGCCTTTAGTGGGATCTCCAACAAAAGCAGCTCATGATCCCCACAATGCAAAATAGGCGCATGGTCAAAACCCTCTGTGTCAAACCTCTCCTCAAGCACATGCAATTCTGAATGCTTCTCGTGTGAGATCGTCACAAGAGGCTCCTCCCTCGAATCATGAGTGCCACTCACGCCCTCATCTATCACGATTGTCAATGATGAAGAGCGTGCCCAACTTAGCTGGTGACGAAGCTCCTTCACCTCCCTTTCCTTGTCTTCAGTGAACTTAAGAGCAAGGTCCCTATCCATAAACAATTGCAGGTAATAGGATTTCATCTGTTCTTCTTCTTTTTTGATGATGTGCAATTGGTTACTAGTGACTCCATCTACAACTCCCCTTTGTCTCTCCTCCAATTGGGTTCTCCACATAAGGTCTTTAATAAATTTATGGGCACCATTTGCCCTTGTCAACACCTGCACAATTTGTTCCTCTATGACCAATAATTGATTCTCCAAATCTTGCAATGCTAAGGGTCTTTGTTCAATTTCATCATCACGTCGAGGTACAATCACGTTCTCATCATCATCGGCATCATAGATGAAATAGGGGCTGAATCCTCATCATGCATAGGTGCTATCACACTTGAACTACCCTCATCATAAGCATCATACTCAGTGAAAGATGTTGGATCCTCAACATCGGCTGATTGGGACATTTCCTCGTAGTCATCATAAGATGTTGCGTCCTCATCTTTTGCTGATTCATCAGAGGTATACCCATCCAACACACTAGTGTCATCGGCATCATCGGTCAGCTCTGATGATGTATCATATGCTGCTGTTTGGTCTTCCTTTATGCATATATCCTCAACTTGGCTAGATGCGCCCTTCTCCACCTGTCGTTCCTGCTCATCTCTCTTCAATTTCCGTCCTGTGCCCTTAAAGGAATCCTCCTCCAAATCCTTGGGCCAGCGTCCGTACTCAAGCATGTATTTAATTGCTGCTAGCTTCTTCTTGTTTTGCTGAAGGACTTGCCAAGTTTCATCCATGTATTCCTGAGTTGTCTTCATCCTTTCCACTGTAATAAACCTAGTTAGATTTGGTACAAGTTTTTCCCAACTCCTTTAATTTCGTCAAACACTTGATAAACATACCCCTAGCATACTGTAATAGTCTCTCCT
Source organism: Picea mariana (assembly GCA_032191745.1). Lineage (NCBI taxonomy): Eukaryota > Viridiplantae > Streptophyta > Pinopsida > Pinales > Pinaceae > Picea > Picea mariana. The sequence goes on along the minus strand of JASDQU011443238.1, from coordinate 58,006 downwards.
GGCTGCTGTTATGGTTCTTATGTGTTTTGGATGTAACAAGAAGTTTATGTGCCCAGTAATTTCTTGGTTGCAGCAATATATGTGACAGAAGGAGTGCAACAAAATAAACTGTTGTAACAGCAGGTCAAAGGATCCTCCACTCAGCAACATGTACAAGTGAAATGACCCACATTTAGATCTGAAACACTTGCTGATGATTGACACAGTCCCAAGGAGAAATGGATGATAAAGATGTCGCTGTAATGGTGGCTGAAATGACTCTTCGCTGCCAAACTAAGTAGATACAGCCCTGCTGATAACTCGGCCCCAAAGAATATGAAGATAATACTTACAGGCTGGCAAGACCACCAGCTCTGATACCACTGTAGTATCCCCAATGCTGAATAGGCTAGGATATTAATGGTTTGCTGTTCGATGTATGTATTTTGTGTTGCATGGTTTTGTCAAACACTTTTCAATACAATATTTTATGACAGCTAGTAAATTTTACCAATAGTTTGCAAAGCGCATTTCATCAAACATATTGCTTGCATCCAGCATACACGTCATATAGAAGAGTTAATGTTGGCATTTTATTGTGGAAAAACCCCAACAGCAATACAATATCTAGTGGCTGTTATAACAGCTGTAATATATTAATGAAACACATAAAATCAAAACCCAGAACCTGTAATAATGCCAATATCTCTGCTAGCAGATGATACACTCTTCTCTGGTGACTGTCCAAGCTTCCAAACCCCACAAAGGGTGCTGCTGTCCTGTTCCAGCCTTCTCTGTTCAGTAAATGAGGCACTCGGCCTTCCTCTGAGCCTCACAGTCCAACCAAGGAGCTCACGGCTCCCTCTAAAGCCCCATGCTGCCTGCTGTAATGCCTCACAGCTCCTCCTATCCAATCCACCCTGCCAAAGAATGACTCGGCCTGCTGGTAGTACCCCCATGGTCCCTCAAATCCCTGCAACACTGATGGCTCGGCCCCTTCAAATTAGCTTAATGGCTCTCCTAGTAACACGGCCTGCAATTAAAGGGAATTGCCCCACCTAATAAACCCTCCAATGAGTCTCCCAAGCCAAACGAGTTCCTACAACAGCCTCATGGATTCCTCTTACTGCTACAGCCCTCCAAAATGATGAAATTGCCCCCCTCAAGAGAGCTTCACAGTCCTCCTAAGCAGATCGATGTACCTCTGAGCTAAAGTCAAACCATAACATGAAGTTCCACTGGAAACCCCGAATGGATTCCTTGCTATGTCTAGCTAGGGTGGATATTTCGCCACCGAAACCAAACGAGTAATGGAAGGGTTTTGTCAAAACCCTAACAAAAACCTTGGCTCCAAGAGCACTCAAACAATAGATCAAATCTTAATGAGGAGAGGTGAAGTGCTACCCTTCTTTTATACTTCTCCGAACCCCTTCTCAATCTTTCCTCTCTTTGACCAAATCGACATGATGATTAAATCCACTTTATAACCCTTTTTAAACCCCCTTTTAACACCGAAAATGATTAATTGGCTTCTAAGACATTCCCCAATGTTGGAGATCCCTTTCTCATCATTCCAACCTTTAGATCTTTCTGTCCCGGTTCCAACGAGCTATTACACTCAAGTATCCCTTCAGATAATATGGTCCCAATAACACATTCAGTGTATTTAATTAAATTACGCCCAATAATAACCAAAATTACAGAAATCGTCGGAAAGCCACAGAATCAAGAGTGGACTGTGCGGAAATGACCCTGATGATGAAGGACGGCGAATAGACTAGCCTGGGCTCCATATAACTCGTCCAAATTGCGTGAGCTCACTGTTAACCTCACTTTACTCCTCTGGCCAGGCTGACATAAACTCGCAAGGTCGCCTCTGACTGCGGAGCAGGGGAATCCGAGAATGGGGACATTACAATAGAGTCTCTCAATTTTGTCATCAGGGCTTGGGTGACTGAGGTATGGGAGCCTCATGGTGGCAGTGCCTACAGTCCAGAAGCTTAACTGAAGTCTTTTTTCTGTTTGAATTTGCTGAAAATCTCATGTCCATGACATCCTTTCCTGTGGTTTGTGGGTCTGTAAAACTATCCTATTAGTTCTTTCCCCATTGGAAGAAGGGTTTTCAGTAGAACAGACCACCTAACCATCCTATTTGGTTTGGGTGGTGTTACCCCTCGTATTGCATATGAGGGTTAACACGTGTGATCTTCATCACACATATGGATGGTTTGCAGGATATATCTCCACGGAGCTGTTTCACGGAGTTTTCTAAATTCTTCCTTTCATATGCTTAGAGATGGTTTTGATGGAGTTGGTGTTTTGATTGGAGGAGACTCACTTGTCCTTTTGGATGGTGATTGACCTTTTAAGGAGATGGAGCTCTCCCCTTCCTTGACATCTTTCAAATATTTTTGGAAACTTGAAGATCTGTTATATTCATGAATGCTGCCAAGCTAATCTGTCTGTAGCATTAGCCCTGAAATCTGAACTGAAACCACAGTTAAAGGTATCCTTTTTGCTGATATATTCAATAAATATATCCTTCAGATTTGACTTAACAGTATTATGATGACTGCACAACAAGCATCCTGTTCACACCCCAACAGATTCATTTCTACAGACAAATCTCGAATTATGTGCATCAATGGCAGCATAAGGTTACAGTGCAAGGGGCAATATTAAATGTCAAAGAAGCAAATTTCTAATCTGCAATCCTTCAGGTCTTTGACCATAAAGAAGCAGCCAGTACTTAATTTAATGGGAAGGTCGGCCATGCTTATATATTCATGATTTAGAAGCTCGGCCCTGCTTATTTATTCATGATTTTAAGGTCGGCACTGACCTATTTTAGGATATGAGTATAAATGGAAGATTCCCAGTATGTAAATCAAACCCACAAAAGACCATTTTCAGGGCTGTTTTGACCATTAGTAAAAGGGGATTTGACAGCATGGTTGTAGACAGCGATCAACGTTATCTTCAGCAGATACCATGCCTCATCAACATACGGGCAGGCATTTCAATGTCCTGGAACAATTGAACAGTGATTTAAGGTTGAACAAGGGGGCACTGTTGGCATAGATCACAGGCCTGTTTTCTTTGCATATTTGACTGAGAATCAGTGCCACCTTTGCACTTTTCCAGCATACAGTTCAGATCTGAATCTGGAACTCAAGTAAGGATCCTTTACAAGAAGAAAGTAGTGGCTGCTACCATAGCACGGGGACTTACAGGATTGAGATACGAAGCTCCAGAATCTAAATAATGACACCATTCCATGAGCTATCCCACAGCAGATGTTAGGTTGCATGATGACTTGGAGAAGGCGAGTTCCAAGGCTAATACATACAGTTCGATGGTCTATACTGTTGCAGATCAGCGGAGGAGATTTACTTATTAGAGGGCAAAGGGTCATGAATAAGCCATACAAAACTGAAGGTGTCTTCCCCATTAATGGAGGCATTTGTGAGCAGGTCGAGGAGACATCAAAACCAGCAGAAAGGGAGTCGTTTTCCATATTTGTAAAGCTGCAAATGCATCCTTGTGGACTTGTTTTAGCACCTAAAGCATGCAACAGAAGTTCTGGGCAAGGATAGGTAAGAAGGAACTATTAAAACATATGTGTCTAGACGCCTGGAACATAATGAAGATGGCAGACCTCTGAAGCACAGGGATTATTGCACACATGTTGAGGATTGGTAGTTGGACGATCCCTTGGACCTAGAGTGTGCTATTTTGCGATGGCTTGGGGTATCTCAAAGCTTTGACTCCTTAAAAAAGGAGGTGACATTCCACTTATGGAGGAGTTATTACATATGCATGCATCTAGTGAGAGCTTTATGGAGGTCGTTGGAGCACTTGTCAAAGTCAGTTGACCACTTTGAGGAGGTTGTTACCTTCTTATGCTATTTTTGCAGGTTGTTGCATGACCAACTCCATTATTTTATTATTGTTGACTTGTTTTATGGAGTTGGTTACATGAGAATACTATTGTATTGTTTTTCTTCGACACTTTATTGTTTCTTTTTGGAGAAGAAAGTGGATCTCAACAACCTATTGCTATCTTTATTAGGGAAGTAGTTGAGGAGGTTTGAATTGTAATATTTTATTGTATTCCTTGGAGAACTAATGGATCTAGGAAAACAATTGCTTCTTTATTGCTGAGGCGATAGAGTTGAAACTTATATAAGGGTTTACTCTCTCCATTTGATGTATGGTGGGATTTGGAAGAAATCCCTTAGAACTTTGTTGAAGACCTATTGGATGTATTTGGATGATGAATGAATTGCTTAATGGATGAGAATGTCTTGTAGATCACAATGCTCTCACATTTTCTTATGGAATATGAATTTGGTAAACCCCATTCCTCTTTCCTTTATGTTATCCATGGAATGTTGTTTATTGATGCATTCTTTCTCTATGCTTGGTTAAATGCACATACATTTCATTCTAGATAATCATAATCTTTATAAGTATTAAAGTTTGTTTGCATTAGTAATCTCTCTAGTTACATTTCTGCAATTTGGGACAGCAAGGAAATGATTGTTGTAGCTTGTACACTTCAACATCAATAGCAAATATTCTTCATTAGGACAGCCTCCCATTGAGCCATCTCTTCATTTTCACCTTGGACTTTATTGCATAAGCTCCAGTAATCCTAGTTTAGGGAAGTCCCCCTTGAGCTGAAGGAGAGTTGGCCTGAAGAGTGGGAGTGGGTTGTTGTGGTGACACTGGATAACCCCTTGAAGTTGTTCATAGGCTAGCAATGTTCTTTTGGACTTTAAAGTGCTAGTTTGTGAGGTAACATTTTAGCACCATTGCTAGGGATAAAGTTCATTTCCCAGATTGAGTAGATTTGCTACATTGATGTTATGGGTACTTGCATTGAAGATATTTTGCTCATATGGTGGCTCCATTGAAGGAGTGAAACCCTTGTTCCTTGAACAATTTTGAAGACATTGTTGTGTGTCTAGGTGAGCACACTCAACAATCTTGAAGGCATTGAAGGCTTACGTTGGTGACTCCACTTTCATTCTAGATAATCATAATCTTTATAAGTATTAAAGTTTGTTTGCAATAGTAATATCTCTAGTTACATTTCTGCAATTTGGGACAGCAAGGAAATGGATTGTTGTAGCTTGTACACTTAACATCAATAGCAAATATTCTTCATTAGGACAGCCTCCCATTGAGCCATCTCTTCATTTTCACCTTGGACTTTATCACATAAGCTCCAGTAATCCTAGTCTAGGGAAGTCCCCCTTGAGCTGAAGGAGAGTTGGCCTAAAGAGTGGGAGTGAGAGTGGGTTGTTGTGGTGACATTGGATAACCCCTCCAAGTTGCTCATAGGCTAGCGATATTCTTTTGGACTTTAACTTTAAAGTGCTAGTTTGCGAGGTAACATTTTAGCACCATTGCTAGGGATAAAGTCCATTTCGCAGATTGAGTAGATTTGCTACATTGATGTTACGGGTACTTGCATTGAAGATCTTTTGCTCATATGGTGGCTCCATTGAAGGAATGAAACCCTTGTTCCTTGAACAATTTTGAAGACATTGTTGTGTGTCTAGGTGAGCACACTCAACAATCTTGAAGGCATTGAAGGCTTACCTTGGTGACTCCACATTATTGAAGGCTTATCTCATATGTTCAGATTTCATATCAATTTATTTGAGGTGAAGAAATATGGCACCATGGTCCTTTCATGTATTGTATCACTCTTTTGATGTTACGGATATTCATGGGTACTCAAATGAGCTCCGTCCCATATGGGAGGAGTATACTCCCAACTTTGACGGGGATATTCATTTTGCTGCCTGACATGTGACATTATTCTTGGATTTTGTTTCAAGGCTTAATGTAAGCTTAATGTAATACTAATGCATGAAGATGTTTTTGATGAGATTATTTGTATATTCCTTGGAGCGAGATCCAAGAGCTTGGACTAAGAGTTGTTGTAGGCCGAGGGAAAGATCTTCTCTTACAGGTTTGATCCAAGTATTCCTCCAGAATGGGGGCCCCACTTTTAAAGAATAAATGAGCTCAGATTTAAAGAATGATGAAGACCCTCTCACNGCGAGATCCAAGAGCCTGGACTAAGAGTTGTTGTAGGCCGAGGGAAAGATCTTCTCTTACAGGTTTGATCCAAGTATTCCTCCAGAATGGGGGCCCCACTTTTAAAGAATAAATGAGCTCAGATTTAAAGAATGATGAAGACCCTCTCACTGTTTCTGCAAATTCCATCACTGTCAAAGGCAAGGAGGTATATGAGAAGCGTGCTGTTATTTCCAGCTGTTTAGCAGATCCGGAGAAAATGAAATATGTAGTTTCATACCTGTCAAAGGCAAGGAGGTATATGAGAAGCGTGCTGTTATTTCCAGCTGTTTAGCAGAACCGGAGAAAATGAAATATGAAGTTAGTGGTGACCTAGTCATACTGCAACAGGCAGATGTTAGAACATTCATTCACCATGAGAAGCAGCCATCCGCCAGTACTGCATCCAGCCCAAAGGACTGGGCATATGATGAAAGGGGTATGTAATGTTTTTCTCATTTTTAAATCTATTAGATGATCAAACAGATAGAAAAATGGTTGGTAGAAAATATGGTGAAACCCTAGGTGTGGATGAAAATAACGATCATTATCTTTTTCCTGATTTCCACAAGAATGAAAGATATGTCAGTATGATAATTGATGAGGAATCTCTTGAAATTGAAGAGATTCCTCTTTGATTCTGTGTTTGATTGGGAAGGAATAGAGTGTGATACAGCCAATAATGCGCATAATGACATACTGATCAGCTCAAATTTTCAGCTTGTTCGTGTGCTGCATTTTGATGGATCTGCTATTTATGACATTGATTTTGGCTGTGATAAAGAAGAACATAGAGCTGTTTTTGTGACAGTCAGAAGTTGACCGCTTGCTTCAATAGCCTTGTGAGGGTCCGGGTGAAATACATACAAAAAGCAAAGGGGTGCTCTCTGTTGCTGTGTGTAATCGGCAAAGGGGTGCTCTCTGTTGTTGTGTGTAATCCGCTTGAAAATAGATATTCTTGTCATCTTCTCGAGGCTGGCTGATCTGAAAAAGAATGTCCTTCCTTGAAGCCACAGATGCTGCAATTTCCCATCAATGATTTAGGCTTTGCAAGAGTACAAGATGACCTTTTCACCCACTGTTTGGATTCCAGAATTGGTATAAAAAACAACATAAACATATCTGCCCTATATTTTGATTATTACTTGCAGGAAAAGAAGATCTTCCAAGCAGAAAAGGACAGAAAGCAGATGACGACACAACAAACATTCAAGGGTAATCGACTAAAAAGGTTCAGAGTCTTTTTTATTTGGCCCTTAATGCAGGGACATTTCTCTATTGATATGAAAGGGGAACTAGTCTCGGAGACATCAGAGTTGCAAAAAGGTGTTTATTATAGCAAAGAAAGGCAGCGAAGTTCTTTGTTGGAGACATCTTTTCAGCTCCTATTCCTTGAGGATATAAAAAATAATTTTGAGGGGCTGCTATATGCACATTCACAGGCCAGTGATTATGTCAGCCCTATCCTATGGTTGATAGAGTATCCATGGAGTAGCACATACCCATTTTTGTGTGATCTTGATGTTGTGTCTCATGCTCAGGTGTTTATTTCATTTTTCAGCCAAGTTCTCATGGAAGTTCCAGCATATATTCAGTGGATGATTGATATATTCCTGTTTTGGTTGGTGACCAAACCCAAGGGAGGAGCTCATGGCATTGATGAGATCATTCAATGTTTGCATGGGACGTTTGATTTCACATAGCTCTTGTACTTTTTTATTTTAGAGTAGCTGTAGAGGGAATAAGCTCTCAAAGAGCATTAGATAGGAAGAATAAGCTCTTGTGAAAAATAGAGTAGAAGTAGTCTTCATTTAATAGTCTCTTTGGCATTTTTGGCTTATGCCTTCTTTGTTAAGTCAATTTTGAAAAAAAATGTAATAAGGACATATTTTGGATTGTAAGTGGGGTTTACGGATGTGGATGTGTATCCATTCCCCCACAAGTTTGCTTTACTTGCTTGCTTGTTAGTCTTCCTGATAGGTACAATAACGATTTTGGGGTTCTCATGCACTCTCCTTTGAGAGTACACGTCCCCAAGTTGTAGTTAGTTGTTACCCCTCATACTGCATATGAGAGTTAACACGTGTGATCTTCATCACACACATGGATGGCTTGTAGGATATATCTTCAGGGAGCTGTTTCATGGAGTTTTCATTTTTTCATATGCTTAGAGATGGTTTTGATGGAGTTGGTGTTTTGATTGGAGGAGACTCACTTTTCCTTTTGGATGGTGAATGAACTTTTATGGAGATGGAGCACTCCTCTTTGTTGATGTTTTTGTAGCATCGGGAGGTATTCCCACATCAGCCTAGGTGTCGGGCATGTGGGAGCCATTCTTGACACTCACATTGCAATTTTTCCTTGTAAAAATCCTTTGTGTGAGGTGTGGGGATTTGTGGGCTTGTTGATGGGCCTTGTGGTTGGTTGATGGGGTTTTGCACCCATTGAAAGATTAAACAAGTCTAATCTACAATTGAGTTTGTAGAGAGGGCGCCGAAGTTGATCTAGGGGCTTCTAACTCAACCTTTAGAGTTGTATAAAAAGAGAACTTTGTGAGAGAGCAACACACAAGAAGTGAAAGTGGCATTTCACTTTGAAGTTGTGTGTGGAGCTGAGGCTATGTAGGGTTGAGGCATGGAGAAGTTCTGGGTAAGGCCTATGGTAAAGAGGGAAGCCAAGTGTTTGTGCATACTTGCATCAAGTGCAACGGGGTATTCTTGGGCAAGTAGTTTGGAGGGGAGGGTCAAGTAGGGCCTAGACCCAACTAGCAAAAGGGAGCCTCAATATGTGGAGTTTTTGGAGGCTCCACCTGCTAGAAAAGAGAAGCTGCAGGTGTTTTGGAGACTCGTCCTGCTAGAAAAAGGGCAGTTGCAACATTTGGTAGGCTTGACCTGCAAGGAATAGGGTAGCCACAACATCTGGGAGGCTCGGCCTGCAAGAAAGAGGCCCGATACAGGTGGATTGCAGACCTGTCAACCTAGCGACAGTTTTGGGACAGTCCTCAAGGGCTGGTACTTAGCTGCAGGTTTTGGGACAATCCTCGAGGGATTGAACAATCATCCTAGCCACAATTTTTGGGTAGTCTTTGAGGGCTGGGACAATCAAAACAATGACTAGAATTGGGCACAAAAATCGAGGGTTTTTGTAGTGGACAAGGGCCTTTTTGTGTAAGTGTACCCTTGTGTTTTAGTGTTTTCTTTCTGTGTAAGATTGGGTCATTTTCTCTAGTATATGAATCTATTGTTTTGAGGTTGTATTTGTTGATTTTTGTAGCTTTAGACATATATTCTCACATGACCCTAGGTGTTGGGCATGTGGGAATCGTCGTGGGCACCACATCACACTTTCGGTTTGGTGAAATTCCCCTTGGATTTGAGTGGGGGCTTCATGGGTTTGGTGATGGGATTTGTGGGCTTGTGTTGGGGCTTTACACCCACAAGGAAAGCCTAATTTGATGTTGACTTGTGGAGGGGCGTCTAGAGTGACCCCTAAGGATTGTATATAAAGGGGAGAGGTCATTATGACATTTCATATTGTGTCATAGTGTGGTGACATGATGGAGTTGGCATAAGTGAGTTTGCACTTGTGCCAAGGAGGATTGGTGATCTCAGCAAAGAGAAAGTCTGCAAGGTGGCGAATCTGGCCCAAAAGAGAGAAGCGAAGAAGGTTGCACGTGGGGAGAAAATTTTTCAAACAATACGTGGTTTGCAGGAGGATGAAGCGCGTATATACGTGGGTTGTAGAAGGACGAATCACATATAGGGTATACGTGGTTTGCATTAGAGAAACCAACTTATGTACGTAGGTTGCCAGTAAGGTGAATCGCGTATTTGATTTTTTGGGCAGGTATAGATCCGTACAGGTTGATAGGTGACGTCAACAGGTCGTACATGTGGTCTACAACAGATTCGTGGGCATAGGATATTTCCAGAATAATGTTGAGGTTTGGTTTTCTGATTTATATAATTATTGGAAAACAAGGTTGTTCTTAGTTTTGGTGACTTTGGAGGACAAGGTTGTCTTCAGATTTTGCTGATATTGTATTGGCTGGGAGGGCTGGTTTTTCCCTCAGGATTTCTGATGATAACAACATAACTGAGATTGTGTCTCATGTGTATTGATGCTTCATATTTGATCTTTGTGTTTCCGCTGCATATGTTTTCAATCAATAATTTCAGTGTAAAGTTGTTCAGTGATAATAGATAAGGTTTTACTGTTAGATCACTAGGAAACAATTTTCAAATCTAAAATTAGTCACATAGAGTTGCATGTGAAAATTGACATGGTTTCAGAGCTTGGGATCTGAAGAGAAGGGGATCATCCAAGGACACATCTTTGGATACACCACTAGAGGAGTGTTGTTCTTGTTCTTGTTTTGGGCAGGTCACAGGTGACAACTCAGAGGGGACTGAGGAGTTAGCTATGAGAGGGAGCTACAGTGACGATTGCAGGTGGCAACGAGTTAGATGGTCTTTGGTTTGAGATATGGAGTAGATCGTCCAAACGAGGATTTGTGGACTATTGCAGCTTGGTGGTGTGGCAGGTTGGGAGTTATGGTGGATTGGCGGAGAGCCCAGATCACAACAGTATGTTGTGTGGTAGATTTCCAACCTTGTGGATGGACTTCCGGTGACTTGTCATGTTGAGTTGCGATGGATGCAGCTCAAGTTCTTTGGCACAAATGATATGGCTTTAGATGTTTGGAAGG
>JASDQU011443238.1:28090-38662 GCA_032191745.1 Picea mariana | reverse complement strand
ACATAGATCAATGGATCATTGTGGATCTAGGTACTACACCTACAAGAACTTCAACATATGACTGGAAAAAGTTAGATCGAAAGACGAAGAGCACAATCCGACTGTGTCTCTCAGATTCATTATTACTAAATGTGTCATAGGAGGCTACAACCAAGGATTTATGGGATAAGTTGGGGAAGTTGTATCAGTCTAAGTCCCAAGTAAATAAACTATTCCCGAGAAAGAAGCTATATAACTCGAGGATGAGAGATGGAGACTCAGGGCAGAGAATTTGAATACCTTCAATACTGTGGTAAGTCAGTTAGTATCTGTTGAGATTAAAATTTCAAATGAAGATAAGTGTAATAATTTACTTTACTCTTTACCAGACTCGTGGGATAGTTTGGCTGTGGCCATAGGTAGTAATACAAATTCCTTGAAGTTTGATGAAATGGTCTCATCTTTGTTGTTGGAGGAGATGAGACATAATAACATGGAAGGACAAAACACATATGCATTATTTGCAAGGGGGCGCTTCCAGGAAAGAAATAGATCTAAGTCTAAGGGTAGATATAAATCTCTCGAAAAGTTTGTAAATGTATGCTAGAGATGTGGAAAAGAAGGGCACTACAAGAAGCAATGTAGATCCAAAGTTGAGAAAAAGAAGGGATCTGAAGAAGCTCCTTCTATAGAAGAAAATACCTCAAAGGAAGGAGGGGATGTGTACTTGGCTTCTTCAAGCACACATGTAGATCATGAGGCATGGTTGGTTGACTCAGGTGCATCCTTTCATATGATTCCCCATAGGGAGTGGTTGTGTGAATATGAAAGGTATGATGGAGGTCATATTTTCCTCGGTGATGGCTTGACAACCTGAATCATAGGACAAGGAAAATTCAATTTGAGGCTCACAAATGGAAGGATTAGAACACTATATGGTGTTCTACACATCCCAATATTGGCCAGAAATTTGATTTCTGTAAGCAAAATGGACGATGCAGAGGTAAAAACAATATTTGAAAAAGAAACCTGTAGGATGGTTCGAGGAGCAATGGTGCTGCTGAAGGGAGTTCGGTTTGGAACTCTGTATAATCTGCAAGGAAGCACTATTAGTGATGGGTGTAATAGTTCCATTGTTTCTAATATTGGAGTTGAAGAAGAAAGAACTCCTACAATCTCCGGAGAAAAGGTTATGCCGGGGCATCAAAGACTGTGGCATATTGGAGAGAAGGGTCTTTGACTACTACACAATAAAGGTATGGTTGAAGGTATGTCTAACTGCTCTCTGGATTTTGTTTTCTGTGAATATTGTGTATATGGGAAGCATAATCGGGTAAGATTTCCCTCAAAATGAGGGCAGAAGGAATTTTATAGCTAGTTCATAGTGATGTATTTGGACCTGTGTCAGTTCCATCATTGGGAAAATGTGTGTACTGTCTCATTTATAGATGAATTCTCGAGGAATACTTGGATATATTTCCTCAGGAAGAAATCTAAAGTCTTTGACATGTTTAAAGAATTTAAAGCTCTTGTTGAGAATCAAACAGAGAAAATAATTAAGGTGTTGAGGATAGATAATGGCAGAGAGTTCCGCGGGAATGAATTTGAAGAATTCTGTAAGAAGTGTGGTATAGCAAGGCATAATACTACCCCATATACACCTCAGCATAATGGAGTTACATAAAGGATGAACAAGATGCTGATGGAAAAATCAAGGTGCATGCTCAGTGGTGTCGGGTTAGGGAAATAATTCTGGGAAGAGGAAGTGGGTACTACATGTTACCTGGTCAAAAGATCACCCTCATCCATGCTGGATGAAAATACTCCACAAGAGGTATGGACTGGTAATAAACCTTCTCTCACACATCTCAAGATATTTGGCTGTGAGGCCTATGTTCATGTTCCAAAGGAAAACATGAGTAAACTAGATAAAAAGACTGAAAAGTGTATCTTTATTGAGTACAAAGATGGTCTCAAAGGTTATAAGCTTTGGAACCTAGAAACTAAGAAGGTTGTGTATATCCAAGATGTGGTATTTAGAGAAATGAATGATGTTGTTAAACGCGAAATCCTATCAAGTAAGGAAGAACTAGAGAAAATAAAGTTTGATTTAAAGGATGATGAATCATAATCTATAGAAGAACATGAATCAGAAGAAGAAGATCCTCATACTCCAGTATTGAGGAGATCGGTTCTAGAAAGAAGGCTACCGGAAATGTATACTCCATCTCATTTCCATTCAAATATTTCTTTGTCTATTACTAATGATGATCCTAGAACTGTCAGGGAGGCAATGGATTCAAAGAATTGAAAACTCTGGAAAAAGGCCATGGATGAAGAAATGACAACCTTGGATAAGAATGAGGCTTGGGATCTAGTGGAGTTTCCCACTGGAAGAAGGCCCATTAGCAACAAATGGGTATTTAAAAAGAAGGTGAATGCAAAAGTTAAAGTGGAGAAATACAAAGCTCGGTTAGTAGCAAAGGGTTATTCCCATGTTGAGGGAATTGATTTTGGTGAGATTTTTTCTCCTGTTTCCAAGTTAAATTCTATAATATTTTTGTTATCTATTGCTGCTGCATTTGATTTTGAAATAGAACAAACGGATGTGAAGACAACATTCCTACATGGGGATCTAGAAGAAGAAATATATATGAAGCAGTCAAAAGGTTTTGCTATGAAGGGAAAGAATGAGCTGGTATGCAAGCTGAAAAAGTCTCTTTGTGGTTTAAAACAATCACCAAGGATGTGGTATAAAAAAATTGATACTTATATGCTGGGACTTGGCTTCATAAGAAGCAAAGAGGATCACTGTGTGTATTTTAAATTAATTGGTGATCATTTTATTTATTTGGTCTTGTATGTGGATGACATGTTAATGATAGGAAACAACAAGGAGATTATTCAGGATGTGAAAACTCAGTTGTCCTCTAAATTTGACATGAAGAATCTCGGGGCTGCAAATTTTATGTTGGGCATGGAAATTAAAAGAGATCGAAAAAAAAGGAAACTCTGGTTAAATCAAAGAAAATATGTCGAAACAATATTGCATAGGTTTAATATGCATGAATGTAAACCGATCAAGGTCCCTGTTCCTGTTGGTGTAAAGTTATATGCAGATCATTGTCCCAAGACATAGGAAGAGGAGGAGGACATGTCTCGTGTTCCATATGCAAGTGCAGTTGGAAGTTTGATGACATGTCTCGTGTTCCATATGCAAGTGCAGTTGGAATTTTGATGTATGCAATGGTCTGTACTAGACTAGACATTGCACATGCAGTGGGAGTTTTGAACAAGTATATGTCAAAACCAGGGAAAGAGCATTGGACAACAATAAAAAGGGTTTTTAGGTATTTGTGTGGAATTGCTAGCTATAGATTGTGCTACCAAGGAAGACCAAGATTGGAAAAATTATTGGACATACATGGATTTGTGGATGCAAACTGGGCTGGAGATCTAGATCGTAGGAGATCTACAAGCGGGTATGTGTTTAACCTGTTTGGAGGAGAAATCGGTTGGATGAGAAAAAAACATGTTGTAGTGGCACTTTCAACTACAGAAGCCGAATATATGGCATCCACTTATGCAAGCAAAGACACACTATGGTTACAAATATTGTGTTCATGTATTGGGTTGGTACAACAAGATCTAAGGATAGATTGTGACAATCAGAGTGTAATTTTTTTAGCGAAGAATCCGACTTATCATTCAAAGACAAAGCATATTGATATTCAATATCACTTTGTGAGAGACATGGTTAAAGAAAAGAAAGTGTTGCTGATGAATGTGGACACTTTGAATAATGTTGCAGATTCATTAACAAAATTTGTGAGCACTGAGAAGTTCTCTTGGTGTAGAGGATCCATGGGCATTGCTACCCTAGATTGTTGACTATGTAACCCTGTAACCCCCTGTATGCAAAGAAAACAACAAGTGGGAGAATGTTGGGTATGTGTTATATTCTTTGCACGACTAGCTCTAGTGTATGCTATGTTGTGCTAGACACGCGGGGGTTCAGGGGAAACGCTCCCAAGATTTTTTTTTTTGCCTCAGGAAACATGTCACATTTTTTGTCTTGTTTTTCGTGTCGCCTCGATTTTTGTGTCCATTGTTGGGAAGTTTTTCGGCACATGGTTTTTGTCGAAGGTTTTTTATTTTCGGTTAAGGAATTAGGGTTTTTGACTAATCCAGGTCATTGGGTTAGGGTTTTGGATGCCACTGGCTCCTATATGTATATTCTATTGTAAACAATGTATTGCAATGAATGAATATAGAATATGCTAGTTTTCTTGGTTTGGGTTTCCAAGGGAAAAATCTCACTATAATCTTTGTACTTGCCATTGTATCTTTTCTGTTCTTTTACTGGAAATATGTTTGCAGTAAATAATTGTACAAGGTTAAAATATACAACAATTACAGTGGAAACATGTTTTAAGTACAATGAAGCATTAATATCCTAAACGATAAAAAGTGAAATTGATTATGTCTAAGTTGGTTTTCTAATAAAAAACGTTTAACTAAAATCAAAGAGATTTATTATTAAAGGGTAAGTGCCATAATTGATGAGGTGGAAGAATAACATTATAAATAAGAAATCGTATTACAAGGAAAAATAAAAGCTAGAGAATCAAGATATTAAAAATGAAGTCGACAAATAAAAAAACGAGGACAAAATTTCATGCTTAAGGGATCATAATCAAAACTTACTTACAAATTAAGAAGATAAAGAATGATAAGAAGCCACTGCAAAACAAGCTATAACAACCTACTAAGAAATAAGTGTTGATTAATAAGGAAACACTGACCAAAMCTATGGAACTAGAGAAGTCTTTAGACGTAAAAATCCAAGTCGTGGAGAAAGGAACCAATACAGATCCAAGSAAGATCACAACTCAAGAATATGAAAATCCAGTTGACATAAGGACATATTCAGATGTYGAAGTACAAATGATGGAAATTCCAAGTGTACTTACTAATATAAATTTAGCGCTCAACAAAGTGACATAGGCGTATAAAGAAGACATAATACCAAAAGTGAATCAAGAAAACATTACAAGTATGATAAGGAAACATTATGTTACAGTGACATMTTATCAACATCCTAATCACACGAGTTGATACTTTAACCAATTAGTATATGAACATCAACAAAAGAAATCGASCTATATTCCAAAGGATATTAATGCCAGTGCAACTGAGTCCCAAAATAAAAGTTCATCATGGGAATCCTATAATGCATAGTTMCACAAAGAATTGAATTGGGGTGGTTAGACCCTCTTACAATTTGACAATTTTTCTCAACACTTAGAAGATCATATCGTCTTATGTCTTCAACCATCATCTACTCAAGAATGAAGAATYATGGAAAARCAATTCCAGTCAAAACGAAGGCATAACTTTTTTATGCTTTGAGGACAAARCATTTCTAAAGGGGAAGGCAATTTAATAAACACAAATACATAAATATTAATAAATAATAATAATAATAATAAATAATAATAACTAATACAATAAATGAATAACACATCATAACTAAATGACATGACCTATCAACCTTTGTGACCAATCAATGCTGTAAGTACACCATCACATGGTTTTGTAATCATATCATTCATTCTATCTTTTTCAATTAATTATTGGTTCTATATGGATTTCAATTGTCTATCCTTCTTATGTTGGATGTTTCTACAGTGAATGAACTTAGTTCATTTCAACTTTGTTTGGTCCTTTATTTGTTAACTTGGTTGAAACTCTCTTTCTTGAAGCCTTATCTCATCTCTCCATTAATAGGAGAAAATTTGATGAAGTTGGCCTTTTTTCAGATCTATTCAATAGAGTTGTCCACTTTCTTTGGCCTTATATGTCCTTGCTACTAAAGTCTTGGGAATTTATTGTGCAATAAAGTGAGCCGGGGCCTCATTAAAAGTATTCCATTGCCTAAGCTTGAGCCTAGGAAGTTTGTTAATGAGAATTTTGTTGATGATTCCTTCCTTACCAACCCAAAAGATTAAATCTTGTGGGACAAAACAATGTTATGTTTGGAATTATTTTATATTGCATCTGGTTTCAATATATATTGGGATAAAGCACAGTGTTATAAAGATATTCAACACTTGATCTCTGAGTGGCTTGAGAAGTAGGAATGGTCATGGATCTATCCCATCAATTTTCTCGGGATTCCCTTTGCCTTCCGATCCTCTCCTAAAGAGCTCTAGGAGGTTGTTGTGCAAAGATTTGAGATTAAGGTTGAAAATTGTCTAAGCCACAAGCTACAACGTTGAAGAAAATTCGAATTAATGGTGAAGAGCATTTGTAGATCCATGTGTTGAAGATTTAACATGCCATGGAGGAGGGAATCGATCACCACCAATCATGTAGCCACTTGGGGAAGACAACAAAACATATATTTCATGGTTTTAATTATTGGAAGGTAGATTTCTATGTGCCCACGTGTGCATATCTATTTTTTGTTATATATTTAAAGATATCCCATGTATATATCATGGATCTAGGGAGCCCAACACCATTATTAACTATTTTAAACATATTTTGAGAAAATTATTGTAACCCACATGAATTATTTCGAATTTGATAAGTAGTGGCATTCCAAAATATGTGGAAAGTTAGCATGAATCTTGGAACTAATTATGAATTGTTGTAATCACTTGAGAATAGTATATCCTCAAGTGGACTTATATTTAGATATTTGTTTTAACCAC
The DNA here is from genome assembly GCA_032191745.1 of Picea mariana. Lineage (NCBI taxonomy): Eukaryota > Viridiplantae > Streptophyta > Pinopsida > Pinales > Pinaceae > Picea > Picea mariana. The sequence goes on along the minus strand of JASDQU011443238.1, from coordinate 31,964 downwards.
TTGAGGATATTCTCAAGTGGATCTATATTTAGATATTTGTTGTAACCATTTGAGAATACCTTATCCTCAAGTGGATCTATATTTAGATATTTGCTTCAAGCAAGCTCATGTATAAAAAAGAGTGTCATATTCATTCCAAAGGTGAGGACTCTTGGATCATATGTCCAACTTATGATGGAGTGAACAAAATATATTGAAATTTTTTTCCATATGGATTGTAAATTTATAGTTTCATCGCATTTTATGATTTGATATAGTTTATGATGTTGTATCTTAGTTCACTACCTTGTTCCTAGGAGAATTGAGCTCACTCCAAATGGATCATGGTGGTATTTTCCTTTATGCAAGCATGGTGTGTTTTATGTTTGCATTTGATTTCATTTATCTTTTAATACTCATTCAATGGATTCTCTATATATCAAACATATCATTGTTGTAAAAAATTTCAATTTGAACACAACATGATTTACAACCATGGTGGATATAGAATAATAAATATTCAATGATGGATGAAGTGTGGTGAGTTTCCTTTTCACAATGTCATTTCAATTTGTATATCAGTGATGTAATCTCCTTTTCTTGGAATCATATTAGATAAACTAATGCAAGTTAAGAATTTGTAGCCTACACATACGACACATGACATCTCACAAGTTTACAAACTCTAGATTGATGATTAAATGAAACATGATTTAAGCCTTCAAAGGTGGTATATAAATTGACTGTCATTTTTGGCGCTGTTGTCGGGGAGATGTCAAGGGCACAATACTACTTCTTGTATTGGTTTTATATGACACATGATATCAAGATCCACATAGATGATTGCTAGATACATTCTCTAGAAGATTTCATACATAGTGGTTTGCATTTAACTTAGGTCATATAGATGCATGAGTTAAAATTACAAGTTTTTTTTTTTTTTAAATTTCTATGGTGCAGTAAGAGCCACCCACAATACTAATCTCTTTTGCAATAATTTTGGCAAGAAGAAGAGAGAATTTGTGAATGAGGATTACATTGGAGAAGAAGCATTCAAGGGGATGAAGAAGCATTCAAGCTTGTGTCTAGACTAATTAATGGGTATGTGGTGAATCTCCATTATTTCCATCAGTAATATGTAGTATCTTGGGTTGATTGAGTTCTTAGTTTCATTATATTCTCATCTTTGTCTATCCATGTTCATTCCTTTCTACTACATGCTTCCTTTACTTTTGCTTTTCTTCTTTCTCATTCTTTTCTTCTCTCAATTATCCTATATTTTTCTTACCCTCTTATCTTCTTCATTCTATTCTCTTTTATTTTATTCTTTATACTATTCCCTTCCTTATCTTCTTTATTAAGTATCATCTCCTCTCCCCCTCCCTTTATTTCCACCAAACCATGATCCTTTCTCATTTTTGACCCTTTCCATCCCTTGATTGTTCACCATCAATTACCTTTGTCTTACACCTAGTCCCTTTGGCCTTATGAATAATAACAAATGCACACTACTCAATGATTTTATGATGGTTGTATTCCTCATTAAAACATTTAATCCATCATCATACAAGAATTCCAATTTCATGAACAAAATGTGGAAACTATTTCATGAATAATGAGACACTCTGTGGATGCTTTTGAGTTTTCACAGTGGTTATGTTAGGATCTCATTATATTAATTTCATAGATAATGGAACACTTCGTGGAATCTCTTGAGTTCCCATGATGGTTATGTCAATATCCCATTATCATTATACCACATTTTGAACTAGATGTTTGATTTTAATCTTGTTTTAGGTATTTTTGCATTTGCTAAAGAGCCTGTGAAGATCATATTGCAAAATTTAGGAACTGGGTATTTACAATTTTTGGTATGAGGATGCATTAAGTTACCAATTATACACCTACAAAAATTCACACAAACCCAGATCATCATTTAGAAGAAATAACTTACTGATCAAACTCTTATGGCATTGGGATCACTAACGTCATTGACACCATAATTGGGATAGTCAATATTTGGTAGATAAAATGGATATATTTTTCAAACTTTATTATATGGTATATTCTCCTATGAATCTAGTTTACAACCTAACTAGAATCACTTCATTTCGATATCGTATGAGAAAGTTATGCCCTAAATATTAACTACATATCCTAAATTTGCACTGATAAAATTCTGTTTCCTATACTAGTCATTGGTTTATTTGACACATCAATTATTTATATTTACAAAACTTATTTATATTGGAAATAACTACATGAATATACTTTCATCTCTAATTTTAATCAAGTCAATCTGTTATCAAACGAAAAATCTATACCCAAAATCGTCACTGTTAGTCTAGGTTGGAAATCTAAATTAGCTTTGTCATATAGTTTGTTCCTCAACATTTTTGACACATAATTTAAAAAAATTTTTAAAATTTGTTTCTATTATAGATATCTCTATGAATATAATTTAATATGGCTTTTGAATCACTCCAATCAGACATGAAATGAATATTTTATCAACAAAATACTGTTGGGTAGTCTACGCCGACCACCACTCCTTAGCAGGTAAAAATATGAAATTTTCTTTGTTTATTTTGGGTCTGTTTTATATGCATTAATTGAAATGATTTTTTTTTTTTATTGGATGAAGAAAGTCCTCATATAAATATTCCTCCACGATCTCACCTCATGTTGCAGAAGAAATGCTAGTTTTTGTTTGCAGGTCCCCAAGGAATCAACAAGCTCTTGAGAGTGATTATGAAGATCAATTTTTATAGAAGGGAATTTCACCAAACAAAAGAAAGTGTGACATCATGTGATGTTGAATGACCCATGTTCGAAGTTCAAGTTCCTAGGATCTTGCTACAAAAGTGTTCCAGCTATTGACCACAACCTCTCATAAAGTTGTAGATGGACAGAGTACAAGATACATAAAGAATTGATTTGAAGATTATGTGAAGACCAACATTGCAAAAGTCAAGATGAGTTCCATATATGATTTATCATCCTTATTCCTTACCACTATTAATCATACTCATTTACCATCACCAGGTTGCATACTAATATTCCCCTTCATACACTACTATCCTTAAAGCAACACACGTACATATGTTACTGTCTCATTTACAAAGTGTGTATGCCTTCAAAATCTATAACCACTGTTATCACATCACAAATTTAACCCACTTATTTCCTCCACAAAACTTCCCACTGCATTACTACCTGCTTGATACAGGTGTATATCGGTGGCCACCCACATATTCGACTAGATCAAAGAACAATTTCCATTTTGGCAATTTTTTATAGTTTTTCGAGTCCCAAACTTCTGGAGTCATTTTGAGGCCCTAAACGGCGTTTTTTGGGTGAAAACACCTAGCATTTTTCTAAAGGTAAATGATAAGTCAAAATGAATATGTACTCCTTGATTGTACCTTTCCAACGGTCTATCGAGCGCCCCAAATGAATATCATATGCAACAATTACGTCCTCAGGAAGTTGACATATCAACTATCCCTATCAGGGCCCACAAACGTTTTGGTGTTTCATCTCCCGGGGTTAGGGTTTTTGATGTTTATTATTTTCTCATTTACATTTTATCTTAAAAAGGCCTTTGGAGTCTCATTGTACTCAACTTCTTGCAAATGAGCATAATGGTCACATCTCTTCTCAGAGATATGTTGCCACCATTTGAGCAAGTATCTCTGTGTGTTTCTTTGCTATACATTTATATTTCATTTCATTCCATTTATAAATCCAGATCAGTGGTATCAAAGTGGTATGATCTTTATTTGTTTCTCTGTGCATGTCCCCAACAAGGTCAAGGTACAAAGAGTTGAGACTCAAAGTAGTTGATCCCTTGCAAGACCGTCCCCACCAATCACGATGACCTCCCATGGCCAAA
>JASDQU011443235.1:0-18341 GCA_032191745.1 Picea mariana | reverse complement strand
TAATTAGGTTAGTTTGTTAGTTAGGGTTTCAAAATTTAAGGTTTTGAGAATGGTTTTGTACACTAAGACTTCAACGTTGGAGGTTAGATATCAGTGCCTTAGGGTATATGGAGTCAAATAAGAAAAGGGCACAAGGTTTTGGAAGGATGATGACTTAAAGACTAGAAGGTAGGGTCCTATGGTGTTGCAAAGGCAGGGCCTTAGAATCAAAACCCTAGGGGAAAAAGGCTCACTCTGGTGCTACTTAAGCAAGGCCTCGTGCTCTTTCCTCCTCCTTTAGGTCAACTTGGCAAAACGGCTAGCATAAAGAATAAGTCTAAGGGAGAAAGTGTTGTAAGGACAAGGCTTTCAAACCCTAGAAGATGAAGGCCCTAGGTGTAGATAACCTAGGCCTAGGACGTCACCCTCTTTCAACCTATAAACTTCAACGCTAGCTCAAAGGAAGAAGCAAGATAAGTGTAGCAAAGGCTAGGCTTAATCCATTTTCTTCAATCGCTGAAAAATCTCTCTCTAAGGGGACATGTAACAATAACCTACTTGTGTGCTTGTTACCTAGGGTTTTAAATCAGCAATATAATAAGCAAATGCAAGAAATTACACCTACAACCATTCAATTAAAAAGTTTTGTAAGAAAATTCACTTACATATCATGAAGAGAAGCATAAGCAAACCCTAGTTGTAAACCTTTCTTGAGAGAAATGCCACAAAATGCCAAAAATATCCTTCCAATAGCAAGTGTGCCTCAATTATGCAACAAAAATACCCAAGAAGGGCGCAAAAATCAGACCTCACAAGTGTGAGTGAATTGTGTTATGTTAAAATGAGGGAAAACATCCTCAATATATATCATCCAATGACCTTTAATTAAAATTAGGTCATTAAAATAGCCGACAAGGCTAATAACCAAAAATCATACTATTTTACATTAAACTGCTAAAAGAAAACCCTAAATGAGCAATGAGCAAGACGTCTAGTCCCTTTGAGGGAGACGTTGGCCCTTTTTAGGGCAAATCACAGCACTAGATGACAAACGTTGGCCCTTTTTAGGGCAAATCACAACACTAGATGACAAACATTGGCCCTCTCTGGGCCTCCAAACTCTGCCACACGTGCCAAACTGCCCTGTCAAACTGCCATGCGCTGGAGGTGACGTCAAGGGTCTCTAGAGGACGTCCTGGGTCATCAGAGGGACACGTTCCACCTGCAATGGGTCAACCCCCTAGGGCTGGGCTCAGCCAAGGCGTCCTAGATGAAAATGTCCTTCTTCTCTCGTGCAAAGGCTCGACCAATCACTGTCCTGCCCCTGCCCCTGATGAGGTCCCAACAACCATCTAATGGGCTCTTCAGCCCCATGGAGGTCTGAACTAATCATCTCCCTACGTGCACCAATCCATTTGGTACCTGTCCGTCGGGCATGGTCCTGCACATCAAAAACTTCGCCCTCCATGGGCTCATTAGTCCTGGGGATCATAGCAATGTCAATCATATTTCATCATTAATTTTATCAAATGCATGCATAAAACCCCTATCATATCATCTAATAGCTCAAAGACATTACAATGACCTACTATACAAAGCTGAAGAAAAAGACAAAATGCCCTATTGGACCAGCATTCATAAGAAAAGGAAAGTTCCCAAAGGATATCATCCAAGCCATGTAACACGAGGTGGTGTGGTCAAAGGATGTCCAGACATAGTGAAAGACGGGTGATATTATCCGTGGGTACCTTTGTAGGAGGCGAGTTGTACCTGTCATGGATACAATTCTTTCCAAGCCCTTTATTGCCTTTATTCTTTCTTTTCTTTATTACTTGTTCTTTCTTTTTATTTCAAGGTCTAACTAGAGGACACTGCCTTGGCGTGGTGACTAGAGCTGGCAGTGTTACCCACAAGTACTTTCACAGAGATGGTAAGGCTGGCTCGTGATGAGACCCCCTTTCCCTTGGCCATGCAACCAAAGGTCACTACCCTGGCGTGGTAACCAGATAATGGCAATGTCATACTACTAGGTACCTATGAACATAATGGGTTGGCTCGTGATGAGACACCCCATCCTCTTGGCTAGGTCTTGTTTTGTTATTTTTCTTCGGGTCCCTCTTGTTTCTTATTGAGAGGCTTTTTATTGCCTTCTCGGGGATCCCTGGGTGAGGCATCTCTAGGTTTTATTTTTTATGGCTTTTATCTCTTACCAGCTGCTTTTACCCCATGGGCCTTTAGCCCCTTCTTCCCACAGGATAAGGTGTAACCCCACAAATAGGTCATCCTAATGTCCGGACTAGGGGAATGGGATAGATGAATGGGAGATAAGATATAAAAATGATAATATGATGGGAGTGGACGATGGCTCTTCAAAATCCCCCCTGGTAGCTAACCAAAACCTACGGGTACAAGCTTGCTAGGGTACCTTGTCAATCCCCCCAACCATGGTCAAGTGGGTTAGTGTAAGATCCAAGCAATCGTCAGAAATGAAATGAATCTGATGCATATATCTGAAAGTTATAATGATCAAACATGAAACATACCATGATACCTGGACCAATTACCTCATGGAGCAAGAGTCTTCTCCGATACAAGTCCAAGCCGAAGGTGATGGATGTTGTTGCTGCTGACAGGACAAGTCTGATGAAGAAGAAGAAAGATGGTCCCTCCAGGGCCATGCTCAGGTCAATCCTGCTCTCGGTACTCCATGTCTAGGACCTGTGGGCCTCGAGACATGATCTCCTAGTTATCCCATGAAATCGGGGATAACAATGCCTACTAGAGTAGCCAGATGGGGGTGACAGCGAGTTCAGGAGTTATTGAGGAGTTTTATGGGGCCCAACTTGCATCGTTCATCATATTTCATCATCAGGATCCATTCCGCACAGCTTGGCTTTGAATTCGTTGCATTCCGACGTTTTCGTAATTTTGAGTTATTATGAGTCATAATATAACTAATTTCACTAAGAATGTCATTTTGGGCATAATACTTGGAGAAACATCTTAGTGTAATAGCTCACCAGAATCGGGAGGAAGAACACTATAGGATTAGAAGATGAGAAGTGACTTTCAGTGGTCGAATAAGCCATAGGGATGAATAAATCACTTTTTAGGGGCAAAAAGGCCAATTAATTAATAAAGTGATAATAAAAATAAAGTAAAAGTTACTTGGAGGGAAAAGGTGAACAAGGGGGATAAAAGAGAGATAGGGGTCTCTATTCTCTCATTATGTTGATTATCATTTTGATGTCAGGCCTCTTGTTAGAGAGCCCATGATACTTGGGGGTTTTGAGGGTTTTGACTGAACAAACCCTAGAGATCATCTCGGTGGTAAAAGATTCCACCTTTTCCAATCCAAGCTTGGTCACAGAGGTGAAAGATCCCTCCCTCACAATTCTACATCATCTACTATTCAGTTACAGAAGGAGTTGAGGAAGCAGGGTGCATTTCTGGTGGGTTTCTGCAAAGCTAGGGAGCACTTTCTTGAGTGAGGAGTTTGTGGAGGATTGTTGACATCAGATCTAAGAGAGATCTCACTTCAGAGATGAAATATCTCTGATCCCACAGATCAAGATATTTTCTACTGATCCAATGTTCTGTCTTGCAGATCTGATATACTGGGGGTTTATGGATGCGTTTCAGTTGTGTGTTTGAGATCTTTATGGTTATTGCATGTGGACGTTGGTTATTTCATGTGCATGTTGGTTATTGCATGTACATGTTGCGTATTTATGGTTTAAACAGTATATAAAGGATGCATTCGAAAGTAAAGAACATCAACTGCCCAATAACATATATTATGCGACTCAAGCATGGAAATACAATAACACACTGGAAATATAGAGTATAATCGTCATCTAGATCTCATGGATCGTCACTAGAATACAATCAAATAGCATAAAAATATCCTTGGTCAGAAGATGAATGCAAATCTGATGCATGCACGGATAGATCGGTAGAAATATGCGACTTTGGAGAAATACGGTAACCGCTACCAGCTGGAAAACTCGTCCGAAAGGATAGACCGTCGAATTGCGTCAGAAATTGCTCCAATAGAAGCGCCCTGGCCTCTAGATTGGAATGGATGAGTGTCGGATATCAGATCTGGCCTCTCAAGTACTGGATCTGGACCCCTGGGGGGTTTGCACACCTCCTGAGACATTGGATGTGTCCCAAATGATTCCACTGACGGAATCAACTGCTATAGGGCTCAAAACGATCATCTCGCCAAATGCGGAACTGGGTCGAAAGGGTTTCCCCGGATCTGTCCTGATGCTCCGTCTGCAACCCCAAATGTACTGCAGGAAGAGTTGCGCCCTAATTGGCTGGATAATGCGCTCTGCAATATTCCACAGTCAGAATCTAATGATAAATGGTTCAATAGAAGCGCCCTGCCTGGATCTCCACTGGGTCGGAAGGAAATTGCAATCTGAGCTCAGACCTTGTGCAGCTCCACAAACCCTCAATCTGACTTGCGCCCTCACTGGCTGAGCTGCGCACATTGTACTGGATACTCCTGAATAGCTCGGTGAAATACATGGATGGTATCTCCGATGGGCTAGGGTGTGTCTCTCAACATCGAAACCGATCAATGGTGGTGGTTTCCTCCAGAAATCCACAAAACAACAAGGTCGACTCTCTTCCTCCTCTGGGAACTCTCAACATCAAATCATAACAATGCATAATGAGGAATTAGGTCGAATTCCTCCCTTTATACCATTCCCAATCTAATTCACCATTGACCTCACTTAAGCTAGGCGCTTTTTCTCCTAAGGTGAATAATTAATTAATTAAGTCCCCCTTTAGCACCTTTTCATTATAATTCTTCGTTGACTTACGCTTAAGTGACTTTTCGTAAGTATTTTGGCTTAATTCATCCTTTAGCCATCAATTCCTCCTTATTTCTTCATCTTGTTCCCTGTTTGTGCCTGACTATAGTCTACGGGAACACATAGACTACTAAGTCACTCCCTGCTAGCCTACTATTGGGAACGGGACATCACAGTCCTCCCTTCCCGAGATTGCTTGTCCTCAAACAACATCAATCCTGGGTGCTATAAGATATGCTCTTCCTCCCATGTAGCATCCTCCACTGGAAGACCCCTCCATCTACCCAAGCACTCCCTGATGATCCTGCTCCTCAATCAGCGCTCTCTCTACTCTAGTACCTCCTCTGGCACTAGCTCCAACTGACCCTCCTCATCCCAGGGTGGAAACTCCTCTGAAATGCTAACATGTTGTCCAACAGCCTTTTTAAGGCAAGAGACGTGAAAGACGTTATGAATCTTGCTACCTTCCGGTAGCTCTAGCTCATATGCCACCTCGCCTATCCTCCTAATGACTCTGTATGGCCCGTAGAACTTCAGCTTCAGCTTCTCTGCTCCGCTCCTCTTCAAGGAGGACTGTCTATGTGGTTGTAATCGCAGAAAAACCAAATCTCCTACCTCGAAACTATGCTCAACTCTGTGTCGATCTGCATATATCTTTTGTTAGTTCTGAGCTCACTACAAGTTCTCCCTTACTAATTGAAGAATCCTCTGACTCTCCTCCACCCAGTCCTTGGCCCCCGAGACACTACTATTCCCAAACACAGTCTCCATAAAGGAGGGTGTATCGTATCCATACAATACCCTGAACGATGACATCCTGATAGACATATGGTAAGTTGTGTTGTAGCAATACTCACCCATATGTAACCATCTCACCCAAGTGCGTTGTTGCCCCCCAACATAGTTCCTCAGATACCCCTCCACCCATTTGTTGACGATCTTTGTCTGCCCATCTGTCTGTGGGTGGTAGTTGGTACTCGTGGCTAGCTCTGTGCCTGTCAACCTAAAAAACTCCTGCCAAAATGCATTGATGAAGTGCCCATCTCTATCACTGACTATCTACCTGGGTAACCCGTGCAACCGGAATACCTCCCTGAAAAACAACTCTGCTACCTGTATGGCCTTGTAGTCTGTGGGTATGGCAAAGAGATGTGCAAATTTCGTCCATCTGTTGACCACCACAAATATACAGTCCGTGCCTTGCACTCTAGGAAGGCCTGCAATGAAATCCATGGAAATGCTCTCCCATTTCTGCTCTGGAATGGGTAGAGGCTGTAATAGCCCTGCGGGGTGTGTCTGCTCGGACTTGTTCTGCTGACAAGTCATGCACTCTTGTATGTGTTTCAGCACATCATCCTTGAGACCCTTCCATGAGAATCTCTCCCTAATCTGCCTATATGTTTTGAAGTACCACTGATGCCCTGGTGTAGGCGAATCATGACATACCTTCAGAATTTTCCCCTTCAGGGTGGATTCTGGAACCAAGAAGATCCGATCCTCATAGAAAATGACATCATCGAGAACCCAGTATCTATCATCAATCACCTATTCGTCCATCACCTCACAAGCAAATTTGTTTTTGGAGTATTCCACCAACAAATGAGCTTTCCATCTGTACAAATGTCCATCATCGAACATCTTGTTGGCCTCCGGGACAAGGCATCTGCCACAATATTCCTTTTTCCCTCGACATACTCAATGTTAAAGTCAAAGGTTTGGATCTTTGAGGCCCACTTTTGTTGCCTCTCACTGAGGTCTTTCTGATCAAGGAAATACTTGAGACTGTTATGATCAGTCTTCACTACAAACCTATTGCCAACCAGATACTGCCTGAATTTGGTTGAGGCATGCATGATTGCTAGCATCTCGTTGTCGTAAATAGGATAGAGTCTCTCCGACTCGTTGAGCTTTCTACTCTCAAACACGATGGGGTGGCCCCCCTGCATCAAAACTGCTCCAATCCCCACCCCTGATGCGTCGCACTCTAAGACAAATGGCTGCGAGAAGTCTGGAAGGGCTAGAACAGGGCATGTGCTCATAACCTCCTTCATTTTGTCGAATGTCTGTTGTGACTCCTCTGTCCAATGAAAAACACCCTTCTTGGTCAAGTCTGTGAGTGGTGCTCCCAACTGTGAAAAACCCTTGACGAACCGCTTGTAGTAACTGCATAACCCAAAGAATCCTCTCAGCTCCATGAGATTCTTGGGCATTGGCCAATCCAAAATGGCCCTGATCTTTTCCCGATGAACCTATACTCCCTGCCCACTGATGATATGCCCTAAGTAAAGTAGTTCTCTCATGCCAAATTCACATTTGGATTCCTTGGCATATTAAGACTGTGCCTGCATAATACTCAAGACCTCCACCAAATGTGCTAGATGCTCATCCCATGTCTTTCTGTAGATCAATATGTCGTCGAAGAATACCAGGATGTACTTCCTCAACTATCCTCTAACGATATGATTCATGCAAGACTGGAAAGTAGTTGGTGTGTTGGTCAATCCAAACGGCATGACCAAGAACTCAAAGTGTCTGAAATGGCACTGGAACGCTGTCTTCTCAATGTCCTGCTCCCTGATGTTGATCTGGTGGCATCCTGAGCATAGATCAATCTTAGTGAAGAAGATTGCCCCATGTAACTCATCCATCAGCTCATCTATGCATGGAATGGAGTAACGATTCTAGATCGTTTTCTTGTTGAGCGCTCTGTAATCGATGCACATCCGTAACGTGCCATCCTTCTTCAGTACCAGGACGAATGAAGATGCAAAAGGACTCATGTTGGGCCTGATGTGCCCCATAGCAAGCAATTCTTTGATTGCTTTCTCAATCTCGTTCTTGAATTTCTTGGGGTGCCTATAGGGTGTTGTAATCACCGGTGTAGCCCCTGCCTCTAACTCAATCATGTGCTCAAAACCCCTGTCGGGCAGTCTCCCTAGTGGTATCAGCCCAAATACTGACTCATACTGACCCAAAAGCTCTCTGATCTGTGGGTGGTAATGCTCCCTACCCTCGAAATCCTTCCACATGGTGCTCAAACACTCTGCTGCGTAAGCCACATCTTCGTGACGAAAGATTCGCTTCATCGTCTCTATCGATACTGCTCGAGGTGCTCCTGTAGACATACCCCTCGGCACAACTCGCAATCCACTGGCATCTCTGAAGCTCATGGTCAACGTCTGATAGTTGAACCCAATCTCTCCCAATGAATATAACCACTGTACCCCTAACACGGCATCAGTATCTGATAGGTCAACTACATAGAAGGTGTCTGTCAAGGTGTAGTTGCCTAGTTTGACCTCTAGGTCGAAGATCATGTCCAAACATGTCATCGTGTATCCATCAGCCACTGCCACATGGAATCCCTCAAACTCCTATGTGTGTAACCCCCTCCTGGCTACTAAGGATGCATCTATGAAGTTGTGGGTGGCCCCACCATCAACTAAAGTTGTCATGCGTTGCCCCTGTACAAGGCCCTTGAGCCTGAGAGTGTTGTACCTGGGTACTCCTGAAAGGGTGGCTATGGTTCCCCCTTTCACCTCTCTACGAGGTTTTTCCACCTCCTTGGGTTGTACCCTTGTCAGTATCTGAGGCTTCTTCGGCTGTCGCTCTGTCTCATGAGTGGTCTCAGTCTCTGAATCACTATCTGTCTGTGCCTCAATATCCTCATCCTCCTCACTACCTGATTCCACTTCGATGTAGTGGATCTGTCCCTTTCCCATGCATCTATGCCCTGGGACCCAAGGGTCTCTGCAGGAGAAGCAAAGCTTCTTCCTCATCAGCTCCTATCGCGTATCATCATCCAATTTGGGATTGCCCTTCCATTCCCTTTGAGGATTCTTCTGATCCTTGTCTCTCTGTGGTACAAAGGGTTTGGTGAAGGGTTTAGTTTTTGGCACTGAATCCGCCAAATCTCTAGTGCGTCGGATGGCATCCTACATGGTATGAGGTCGGTAGGCCTTCACCCATCCTCTCAAGGGTTCTGTGAGCCCTTCTGTGAATAGCATGACCAATCGGGGCTCGGATATGTCTGTCACTACCACTGCTACCCTCTGAAACTTTGAGATGAATGCCTTTGCTATGCCAGTTTGTCTTAACTGGGCTAGATCTGTAAAATGGATCTCTAGATCCCTCCTGTCAAATCTATCCATCAGTCTCTCTGTGAACTCTCTATAGGAGGTGATGCGACTGTGACCCAATGTCACCAATCCGTGATACCACCACTCGTGTGCCTCACCCTCCAAGTGTAAGGTGACGAAACTGATGGCCTCTGACTCGGTCATCTGGTTGAGCTTGTAGTAGGTGTCTAGTTTCTGTACCCAAGCTCTGGCGGTGCATTTGGACGATCCATCAAAACAAGGTATGGTGAGTTTACCAACATTTCGGATGAAATCAATGTTATGCCCCTGCTGCTGCTGCTGCTGTGGTCCTCCCCTTTGCGGCTCTCTGGGGCGGTTCCTGAGTCTGAGTCCACAATACTCGACTAAGGTCATATCCTGTTGGAAGTCACAGCCCAATGTTGCATACTCTCTCCGATACTCTGTGATGTCCTCTGCATGAGTGGGCGGTCTCTGTGCTATCAATATATGTGTTCCTACCAGGGGTGCCCTCTAGAAACTGGGAAACAACGAACGTGGGATCCTACTCGCAGAGGTGTATGTACCAATGGATGACTGGGGTCTACTGCCTGCCCCTGAGTTCCCCTATGCTGCATGTTGGGCTTGTGTGCTCAGAATGTCTACCATAGCCAATCTATCTACTACCTGAGCCAAAGACTGAGACATGGTCCGCTGACTAGCTAGCATATCACGGATAACCTGCATGAAGGTTTCATCTATATCCACGGGGGCCTTACCACTGACCTCTGGTCGCTCATATCTGTCACCTAGCCTCCTCTTTGCTTCGTGCTCTGTTGTTCTCTCTGCTTCACTGTGTGCCTCTTCCTCTTCCTCTAAACTAGGAGGGAAGGGAGGAAAGTTAGGCCTATCCCTTCTTTCCCTACGCATATTGTAAGTGACATATTCATCACCTATGTGCTCACGGCCATCCGGTTCTTCTGTTGTATTCATTGTCTTTAGTCACAGGCTGGCAGGACTAAAGCTCTGATACCACTGAAATATCCATGATCCTGCAAATCAAGATATTTGCTACTGATCCAATGTTCTGTCTTGCAGATCTGATACACTGGGGGTCTCTGGATGTGTTTTAGTTGTGTGTTTGAGATCTTTATGGTTATTGCATGTGCATGTTGGTTATTTCAGGTGCATGTTGGTTATTGCATGTGCATGTTGCGTATTTATGGTTTAAACAGTATATAAAGRATGCATGCGGAAGTAAAGAACATCAATTGCCCAATAACATATATTATGCGACTCAAGCATGGAAATACAATAACACACTGGAAATATAGAGTATAATCGTCAGCCAGCTCTCACGGATCGTCACTGGAATACAATCAAACAGCATAAAAATACCCGTGATCAGAAGATGAATGTAAATCTGATGCATGCACGGATAGATCGGCAGAAATATGCGACTTCGGAGAAATACTTTAACCGCTACCAGCTGGAAAACTCGTCTGAAAGGATAACCCGTCGGAATGCATCGGAAACTACTCCAATAGAAGCGCCCTGGCCTCTAGACTGGAATGGATGAGTGTTGGATACCAGATCTGGCCTCTCTGGTACTGGATTTGGACCCCTGGGGGGTTTGCGCACCTCCTGGGACACTGGATCCGCTCCAAATGATTCCACCGACGGAATCAACTGCTATAAGGCTCAAAACAATCGTCTCGCCAAATGCGGAACTGGGTCAGAAGGGTTTCCCCAGATCTGTCCTGATGCTCCATCTGCAACCCCAAATGTACTGCCGAAATAATTGCGCCCTAAATGGATTGATGATGCGCTCTGCAAGATTCCACCGTCAGAATCTGGTGATAAATGGCTCAATAGAAGCGCCCTGGCTGGATCTCCACTAGGTCGGAAGGAAACTGCAATCTGAGCTCAGACCTTGTGCAGCTCCACAAACCCTCAATCTGACTTGCGCCCTCACTGGCTGAGTTGTGCACACTGTACTGGATTCTCTTGAATAGCTCGATGAAATACCTGGATGGTATCTCCGATGGGCTAGGGTGTGTCTCTCAACACCGAAATCGATCAATGGTGGTGGTTTCCTCCATAAATCCACAAAACAGCAAAGTCAACTCTCTTCCTCCTCTCGAAACTCTCAACATCAAATGATAACAATGCATAATGACGAATTAGGTCAAATTCCTCCCTTTATACCATTCCCAATCTAATTCACCATTGACCTCACTTAAGCTAGGCGCTTTTCCTCCTAGGGTGANTGGATTCTCTTGAATAGCTCGATGAAATACCTGGATGGTATCTCCGATGGGCTAGGGTGTGTCTCTCAACACCGAAATCGATCAATGGTGGTGGTTTCCTCCATAAATCCACAAAACAGCAAAGTCAACTCTCTTCCTCCTCTCGGAACTCTCAACATCAAATGATAACAATGCATAATGACGAATTAGGTCAAATTCCTCCCTTTATACCATTTCCAATCTAATTCACCATTGACCTCACTTAAGCTAGGCGCTTTTCCTCCTAGGGTGAATAATTAATTAATTAAGTCCCCCTTTAGCACCTTTTCATTCTAATTCTTCGTTGACTTAGGCTTAAGTGACTTTTCCTAAGTATTTTGGCTTAATTCATCGTTTAGCCATCAATTCCTCCTTATTTCTTCATCTTGTTCCCTGTTTGTGCCTGACTATAGTCTACGGGAACACATAGACTACTAAGTCACTCCCTGCTGGCCTACTCTTGGGAACGGGACATCACAAGAGGTATTAGTTAATCCCAAGGCGCCTCTTTGCATCAGTATTGGAGGGTATTCTTCAACCATTTCAGTCTATCCACAAGTGGGGCGCATTTCTCTTCAGAAGGGCACATTCTTCATCTTGGATCTGGTGATTTGGAGGGTGATATCTCACCCAGTAGTTAGGAGATTCATCAGAGGGTTTTCCTATTCCCCGATCTATCTATTAGCAATTGGTTTCAGTGATTCAGAGGCCATATCCTTGGAAGTCAATTTCTTGGCTTGCTATAGCCAGTGAGGGGTGCATTGTGCTAGAGGAGACATCACATCTTAACGAGGGACAAGTTGGGTCTTCTAGATCTTTGGTGTTCAGCTTGGGGAGGCTTTTGGAAGCCTATATCTTCATCTCTCTATGGTATCTTGAGGGCATCATCAGCCACACACTCTATTCTATTCTATGTATTCCAGATCTACTCCATTTTGTATGAGGTCGACTATATTATGATAAATAAAATCAGATCTGAGGTATTTGTGGCATTTTCTTGAGTTGCTTCTATTGGATCTTCTTGTGTATATATCATTGGCTAAATTGCTATCTTTTACTTGCTGCAAACACAACCAAAACCATAACAATAAACCCTAACGCAACTTCAGAGAGACAAAACTGCTTAGTGTTTGACAAAATACCAGAAACATAAAAACTTGAAATGTTCCAAGCAAATCTGTTTGGGAACATTACACATCACGGATAGTTAGTGTGTTGGTGGACTAACATTCTCCAAGTGGAGAATGGTCCAGGCAGAACAGATTGTTGGTGGACAAACATTCTCCCTGTCGAGAATGGTCCAGGTTGACAGATTGTTGATGTACCATGGGAAACTATTCTCCTGAGGCATTGCCCAAAAAAGTAGAATGGTTCAGGACAGCGACTCTCCTAGGGCTTTGCCCGGACAGGTAGAAAGGTCTGTCTCCATGAGTTCACAGTAGTGACCAGAATGGGGAGATTGGTACAGGACATACATTTTCCCTGAGTTCACAGTAGTGGCCAAAGGGGGGGAAATGGTCGAAGACAGTCATTCTTCTAGGACGTATGTCCAAATTAGAAGAATGATCCCTATGGCCCATGGCATGGCTTTCAGCATCTGGGAGGACAATCATTCTTCTAGGACGTATGTCCGGATTAGAAGAATGGTCCTTGTAGCCCATTGTGGGGCTTTCAGCATCTGTTGGGACAGTCATTCTTCCTATGTCATAAGCAATGACCGGGATAGGAAGAATGGTCCCTATATCACTCTGTTGAGTGAGTGACTTATGCGAGACACTCTATTGAGTGCGTTAAGTCCAGCACGTGACTTATTCAGCATCATGTCTGATTACTCAGATGGAGTATGGCCTCGAGAGATGATGCAGACGATGATGTATTTTTTATGACAGGATGCTATCGGATGATACTAATAGTGATGATGATGCTCATGAATTGATCTGCGTGATCATGAGATAGCATGTGTGGCTATGATGATGCTACCTATAGAATGGTATGCAAGACTATGTGAGCCTTGTCCATACCATGTGAAATGGATGGATGTGTTTGAGACCATTACAGTTAATACCTCCCTAGCTAGGAGGGAGTGTTGATATTATGGTAGCTACGGGAGGTATCAACCTGTGACTAGAATAGAATATTCTGAAAGCCATAGAAACCCTAAATGGATGTGTGAGAACTCTAGAAGACAAGTCGGCTCAATAAAATAAATAATATTAAAGTATTACCCTCCAGAAAGAGAAGTCAGTCTAAATAGGTGACAAAGAGCACTATAAATAGAAGGCGCTTGAGTTCATTTGGACACACACTCACTTAAGATAAGTAGTGCGCAAGTCTAGAGGAAGGGGTGCACCTGCAACGACTGCAGTTGGGTATTGGTATTGGTCTATGGTTTTGGGATTCTCTGCTTGGTGCGCTATCTTTCGAGAAAGATTCGCTATCTTGGTTATTTGTTGGTTCTAGTGTTGCTTCCGGAATTATTCTATCTGTCGAAGGTTAAGGTGCTTGGGGGTGGTTGCATGCCTATGGTTGGGTGACAATATTGTGATATTATCTATGGTTAAACGAGCACATTGAATATTTTAACAAGGTCAAGTGTTTTTCTTGTCATACGCTAGGTCACTATGCTTCACAGTGTCCACAGAGGAAGAAAGGGAAAGGGAAGCAACAAGCATCATCGACAGAAGTGGATGAGGTTGCAGACAGGCTTCAAAGGGAGTTCTTATTAGTCTCTTCCCTTTTTGGTACAACGTCCGGTAGTGGGACTTGGTTGGTGGATAGTGGAGCCACATGTCATAAGAGAGGAGCACAGGAGTTGTTCGAGAGCTTCACAGAGTCTGACTCAGATTTGTATGAGGAACTTGGTATGGGTACCAAGCATGCAGTGCAAGGATCTGGAACAGTGTCATTCCGGATGGAGTCAGGAGATGTGTTGAGAGTAACGAATGTGCTATGGGTGTCAGAACTAAAGAGGAGTGTGCTCTCGGTCTTAGTGATTGAGAAGAAGGGATTTGATGTAGTATTCCAGGATGGACAAGCATTGATCAAGCCCAGAGGATCTAGCTCAAACACAACAGTTGTTCTTGGAGTTAGAGAGAGCAACTTGTACAGGCTAAAGGGCCAACCTATGCGAGCTATGGCAAGTAGCAAAGTGGCAATGAACAAGGAGCAGGTAGCTTCGAAGGTTGTGCAGATTCAGAGGGAGTCGGACTTCAAAGGAAGTCAACAAGCTCAAAGGGAGAGTCAACCATCTAAACGAAGTCAACCTTCAGGTTCATGTGGGAGAGAGGAGTCTTCCAAGACTGTCAAGAAGGTGTCATGGGTTGAGATGGCCAGGCAGGATGCTCAGAAGCGTGTGGCTTCTAGGAGTAGGATGTCTTCCAAGAAGGGTCTCCTTCAGCAAGAATTGCTTCTATGTCAGAGGGAGCAGTTATGGTAGCAGATCCAGTGTGGGAGGCATAGCCACTTCCAGTGTGGGAGACAGAGCTACTTCCAGGTAATGGTGGAGAGAGAGTGTTGATATTTTTGTAGAATCAGGAAGGTATTCTCATATTGGTCTTGGTGTCAAGTATGTGCGAATCTTTGTTGGCACTCACATTGCATTTGTATTTTGTAAAAATCTTTTTTGTATGGAGCTGGAGTTTGGAATTGTTGTTGTTGGAGCTTCACACCCACATGTTGGGGCTTCACACTCACTTGGAGGAATAAACAATTCTAATTTAATGCTGAGTTTAGAAGGGGTTCCTAAACTCACTCATTAGACTCCTATAAAAGGAGAGGCAATGTGAGGAGACACTATCATTGTAATGTTCCCAAGCCAATTTTTTCGCTTGGCAACACTAGCTAACCGCTGAACTAACTGTCGATTGTTTGTGTTTGCAGGATGGCCCTGATATTTCGGCCTTAGGGTTTATATTTAGTTATTCAACACAATTTATCAAGATTCATTCAACACAATGCAAGATTTCATCAACATACAGATATGGAACCACAAAGCACAGATCTGACCTCATTATTGGGAAATAGCAAGAACCCGATACAATATACGAGCAAATCTGGACTAACATCAGATGGCTCCAAGAATAGAAGATATGAGATGCTACAAAATGCTCTCGGAACACAAGACAAGCCTCCCAAAGGCTGAATACAATATGAGAGATTCAATACAAAAAGATAGGGTTTGCACAACCCCCCTAGCTGCTGGTACGTCTTGCTGAAGAAGATGAAGACCAAGGGTTCGGCCCTCCTGAAGAAGACCTCCAAATGCTACCAAACTCCACCAAGAGATAGATCGGGTCAATGTGAACCCCCTCCTGAAATATGAATCCCAAATACCACGTCTTCCTCCTCCAACTGTCGCAACCCTAAACAGGTTTGGCCCTCCTGAAACCCTAGATAGGACCAACAATTCGGCCTAGATGAATGAGGCCTCCAAACCTCCTGAAACTCTATAGAATGATAGATCGGGTACTCACAAACCCCTAGGAGAANGGCCCTCCTGAAGAAGACCTCCAAATGCTACCAAACTCCACCAAGAGATAGATCGGGTCAATGTGAACCCCCTCCTGAAATATGAATCCCAAATACAACGTCTTCCTCCTCCAACTGTCGCAACCCTAAACAGGTTTGGCCCTCCTGAAACCCTAGATAGGACCAACAATTCGGCCTAGATGAATGAGGCCTCCAAACCTCCTGAAACTCTATAGAATGATAGATCGGGTACTCACAAACCCCTAGGAGAAGTTTCAAGATCAGATCTGATGTAGAGCCTCCTAGATCTGAGAATCACTGAATCATCAAAACGCCCTCCTTCCTTCAAAAGTCGTCCCAACCTGTAGATAATGATCTAGCCGTAGTAACTCCTCAAGAAAGCTTCCAAACTGATGAGCAAGGTCCTGTAAGCCAAACCCTAATGTTGGAATCTCCCAAAGCTCTCTCAATAAGCTGGATCGAACTGCTCCTCACTCAATTGTGCACCCCTGCTGGAAAAACCATAACTGGTACGGCCTTGCTGCTCTCCTGAATAGATGATGAATGTAGAATGGTGTGGGTGGAGTATTTCATCCCCGAGACCAAGCTTGGAACAAGGTGAGTGGGATCTTTCACCACTGAGTTGTTCTTTATGGTTTGTAATCTCAAAACCCTCAAAACTGTGTGCTCAAGAGCTCAACAAGCAAAATACCAAATATCCAAGATGAAATGAGAGGTGCGCCCTAGCCTTTCTTTTATACCTCCATTATGTTTTCCTGTTGAGTTAGTTTAACCCCTAGGTTCAACTCCTAACTCAACCTCCAGCGTTCTAATTCTTCATTGAGTTACTTTTTGCCCTTTTTCCCTTTTTCCTAAGTCAACTTCAAATTATAACATTAGTTTGGTTGACTTTTCCCCATGTTGTGTGAGACTATGGTCTAGTGGGGATGTCTAGACCACTAAGTCTTCCTAGACCTCTTCATCAAGAGGTGGGGGACATTATAGTCTCCCCTGCTAGAAATTGCTTGTCCTCAGGCAATTCCAAACCTGTCTCCTGAACCACATGTTCATTCTCCCATGTGGCATCCTCAATGGATAAATCCTTCCATTTGATCAAGTACTCTTTGATGCTTCTCTTCTGGAGCTTCTTCTCCCGAACCTCCAGTATCTCTTCCAAAATAAGAACCAGTTGCCCCTCTTCATCTAGAGGTGGCAGCACCTCAAGGGGCGTGATGTGTTGACCGATGGCCCTCTTCAGGCAGGACACATGGAAGACATTATGTATCCGGCTATCCCGTGGGAGCTCCAACTCATAAGCTATGGCCCCTACCTTCCTACTGATCCTGTAGGGCCCAAAGAAACGTGGTTGGAGCTTCTCTGCTCCGCTCCTTTTTATAGAATCCTGCCTGTATGGTTGGAGCCTTAGGTAAACTAAGTCACCAACCTCAAAAGTGCGCTCAACCCTGTGTTTATCCGCTTGGGTCTTCTGCTGGTTTTGTGCCCTCTGTAAATGATCCTTCAGCTCCCTAAGGATATCCTGACTCTATTGTACCTCGTCTTGTAACATCGGAGCCCTGTTGTCACCAAAAGCAATCTCCACGAAAGAGTGGATCATAGTTGTACAATGCCCTGGATGGGGTCATGCCTGTGGACATGTGATGGGTGGTGTTGTAGCAGTATTCCCCCAAATGTAGCCATCTAACCCACGCCTTCTGCTACCCTGCCACATAATTCCTGAGATAGTCTTCCACCCATTTGTTGACTATTTCGGTCTATTCGTCCGTCTGAGGATGATAGCTAGTACTAGGAGTCAAGGTCGTACCAACTAGCCTGAATAACTCCTGCTAGAATGTACTCATGAACCTGCTATCCTCGTCACTGGCAATGGTTTTGGGTAGGCCGTGCAGTCTGAAGATCTCCCTAAAGAATAATTCGGCCACCTGTGCGGCACTGAAGTCTGTAGCAATGCAGAAGAAGTGTGCAAGCTTCGTCAACTTGTCCACCACTACGAAAATGCAGTCCTTCCCCTGCGCCTTTGGCAACCCTGTGATGAAATCTATGAATATGCTTTCCCATTTGTGCTCTAGGATGGGTAGGGGTTGCAGTAGTCCTGTCCGGTGAGTGTGCTCATCCTTATTCTCCTGGCAAGTAGTGTTAATGTTTTATGCTGATATTATAGTTCTTTGCATTTCATAAGATAAGAGCATAATATGAACAAGATCACTGAGAAATACACATCCACAATAGACACAGCATTTATCCTGGGAAACGCTCTAGGGGAAGAAAACCCAGCAAAAACTTCCTTATCATAAATAGCTTATCAAGAGTTCAAAAGATAACTCAACCAATACAGAAAATCCTCCTTCAAGAGATGCGCCACCCTTCTTCTTTCACCAACTTGAAATATCAACTTGCCTCATAAGAACATGAGCAAGTGAAGTGTGTGTTAGAAGTGAGGCGCTAGCCTCTTATTTATACTAATCTGGCTCGTGTGAAGATTCACCATCTGGCAGGGCCGACCTCTCATACTGGGTGGGTAAATCCACCTTTAATTAAATCTGGCCCTTTCATTATAACTGTTGGGGCCGACTTCTTATTCTTTACATTATAATTGTCCGATGACCAATCCGCAAAAGGGGATTTGGTCCTTATACAATTACCGACTTGATTAATCCTCAATGGGGATTAATCTAATAATAAAA
>JASDQU011443229.1:12148-22436 GCA_032191745.1 Picea mariana | reverse complement strand
ATATGTTAAATGAAGGAGAAGTGTCTCTCCTTAGATTAAAAATATTCCATGTTCATTAAATGGATAGGAGATAATCCTTCCATTTTATGATCAAACCAAGAAATGGAATACTATACTTTCATGGTTGACCTTCTCAATTGTGATGGGTTGTTGGATGAGGGCATGACACTCCATTGAAAATATACCATTAATACCAAGGGTAAAATTTGATGGGAATGCATTGCTTTTTTTGTTTAATCCCCAATATTTATAAGTTGAATATGATATTTCTCAATTGATAAAGGTCAATCAAAAAATGTGCAGTAGTGTTAATTTATCTAAGAGGATAATTAATCATTAGCACCGAGATTTGCTACTTAGCTTTCATGTTGGCATGGAAAGTGAAAATGGTGAGTTGTGATTTAACAATTTGGATGGATAATGATCTAAAGCATTGCTAATATTATGTTATCCTATCTTGTTCAACCCATAAACTTAATTGATTTCTCTAATAAAATAATATTAAATTCATATCCTAAGAAGCTTTAGATTTTATTGAAAAATTTTGTGCTTTATTTTCATACCGCAAATTCTAACTATGAAATTTTTAAGACCTTGTCTCCAAAATTATTCCCCATGCAGATGTTACAATCAGTGTTGATGTTGATAGAAGATTAAGCAATTCATTAACATGCTCCCATAAAATTTCACACCTAATATTAATAACATATTCTCAATGGAATGTAAACCATGAATGCATAGTATTACATTCCTTTACATGACTACACAACCTTATGACTGCTAGGTTTGCATGCTCCTAAGTATATACAAGAATAATTAAAATGATATAATCAAGTGGTATACAAGAGTAACAAAAGTGATATAATCAAATTATATGCTAAAGTTTAAAATCAAATTGTATTCTAAAGTTTAAAAGACATTTAAATGCCCTAAACTCAACAAAGTTACTCAAAAGTGACTATAGCCCCTACACTAATTGCAACCATAATGATGAATCAAATGGTATGCTAAAGTTTAGAAGAAATTTAAATACCCTAAACTCAACAAAGTCACTCAAAAGTTACTATAATTCCCTACATTAATTGCAAGCAAAATAATGAGATTCAAGAAAGGATATATGAGCCATACATAAAGTTATATCATAGAGTTATACTACAACCCCTACACTCATTCCAAGCATAATGATGAGATTCACAATAAAGGACATGTCAACAATACATAATGGTGTATCATAGGTTTGTACTAAAAATTCTAGATAAATGATGAGATTCACAACAAAGGACATGCCAACAATACATAATGGTATATCATAGATTTGTACTAAAACTTTAACTTCTAGATATTCATTGAGTACGTAGTATCATAGGTTTGTACTAAAAATTCTAGATAAATGATGAGATTCACATCAAAGTACATGCCAACAATACATAATGGTATATCATAGATTTGTACTAAAACTTTAACTTCTAGATATTCATTGAGTACGTAGACAAGTGACAAAAGGTTATATTTGTTATACTTGCATCCAATATAAATATAAATAATTAATTAGCTATTTAATTATTTATGTTTATCCCACACAATTATAACAAATAAAACCTCTAATTCCTAACCTAGGTGCTCAAAAATAACAAGAAGTTGTAGTATAACCCTATGATATACCCCATGCATTGGCATGTTTCTTTGTTGAATCTCACCATTATGTTCAATTAGCGTAAGGGAAATTGTAGTCAATTTTGACTATCTTTGTTAACTCGGAGACATTCACTAAAAACACATGTATACCACTTTCATTATTCTTCTATTTCCCAAAAACCATGTACGGTTCCTCGATACAGGTTAGAATTATTCTAATTCGATAAAATAGACTATGGAATCATACCAAGGAATGAATACTATGAACGCATGGATGAGCTCCTTGTTTTATCCGGGTTGTTGGACAAGGGAACGAATTCCATTGAGAAGATTCCATTAAAACCAAAAGTAAATTTTGATGGGAGTGTATTTGTGTTTTGTTTTATCCCCATTTTTAAAATCTTAAGTTTGTCTTTCTCAACTACTATGTGTGGTTAAATCATTGTTTAGTAGTGTTAATTTCTCTATAAAGAGAAGCAATCATTAGCATAAATCATTGATATTTAATGGATACTTAGTGGATACTTAGTTTTGATGTTGGCATGGGCAGTGAGTTGTGATTTAACAATTTGGATGGATAACTATTTGAGACATTGATATAACTATTTCATTTTATCTTGTTTGATCAAGAAACCCCCATATCTAAATCGTTTTTTCAAAAACATAATCTTAAATCCAACACTAAGAATATTCAGTTTTTTTTGAAAAATTTTGTATCTTATTTTGATATCCAAGCTATAACTACGCCTTCTTTCAGATCCTTACCTTGAAATCATTCCCCTTGTGAGTTGTCCAATTAACGTTGATGGTGGTGGGAAAATAATTAGTGACAAGTATTAATAATTATTTGTATCAAGACAATGATACCCAATACTATGTCATAACAAACTTTAAGTATGTTTTAGAATTGTACCTCAAGCTTTGTGCATCACCAAATGATGGTATGTTTTTAGGTTTTGACTAATAAATTGTTTGATGTTATGATTTGTTAAGGAAGAAAGAGAATTTGAATATGACAACATATGATTTTTGGGGTTACCAACTTAGGTTTGGTTAAGTGCCTTTCTTGTCAATTTTATTTTATGAGTGAATTAGGATAAAAATTTTGATTGTTTAAAGATTTTATATTCATCGTAGTTACAAGATAATGATGGTGAAAGATCCTCCTATGCCAAAATTCGATCGATCGTTATGTAGAAAATGATTTTTATACTTGTTAAATATGTAAGAATTCCTATATTATCCTTCACTTGAAATGTATACATGCTTGCAAACCTATGTTGCATCATCAAGTGAGTATAGAAAACCTCTACATAATATTGTGGACATTGCGACACTCAAGACGAACAAAGCCTTTCCACCATGATGTGGAGATTTTTTAATAAGATTAGTAAGCTATTTTTCATTTTTTTTTGGAAAATATAAATGAATGTAAAATGAATACCTTGTCATAGTGAATTGACCACTATATATGCTTTTAATTAAGCTCACTCACCACAAATCATCTTCTGATAAAATGGGTCTAGTCACATAGTGGGCTTAGAATTGTAATGGATGTCATTGACATCATGATGTCACCACAAATCATCTGCTAACAAAATGTGTCTAGTCACATAGTGAGTTGAGAATTACAATGGATGCCATTGGCATCTGTTGACGGGCGAAATTGATCATCCATCAACTGAGAGAGTGGAACCTGTCCGGGGTTGTCTAATAACCCAAGCCGTTTGGAATGAACCACCCTGACGGGTTTAGCGGCTCCATTAGCCGATCTAAGGTCCTAGGAAAACCAAAGAGAAAACTAATCTTACTGACTAATCTAATTAAAACTAAACTAACTAAAACTAAATAAAACTAACTAAACTAACTAACAATAAATAAAAAGAACTAATCTAACTAATCTAATTAAAACAAATTATTAAAACAAACTAAGCTAATCCAACTAACTATGTATACAAACTACTAATTATTACTATACTAACTACTAACTGAAATATAACTTATTCACAGAAGATACAATATCTACAATTCACAGATTTGAATAAAACCTGGAAAACTCATTTGCTTTCTGCCCTAAGACAGAGTAAGATATTTTTGTTGATTTTATGATTTTATGAACAAGAAATAAAACTTGCTGAAATTAAACAATCTAATATACTAACTGCACATAAATCTAACTAAAATACTAACAAATATACTAAACAAATAAACAACAAATAGACTTGGAAACGCTCCAGATTTGTCCTGTGTATGATGACTTCGAAGCTGGTTGGATGAAGGAAACTCGCACCAGATAATCCAAAAGCTTCTCGTAAACGATATGTTGCAATTCTCTTTGAGTTTATTTATAGGACAAACAATAAATAAAAATTATAACAATTATATGATTTATAAATCTCTTCAATAAGGTAAACCTGTTATGCAAAAACTTATACTTAATAATCCAATTAATGAAGAAGAGAAATCTGTCATTCATAAATTGAACCAAGTAATTGCTATGTTTTTAAATACTGGAAGAAATCAGATATGGATTATATTGATTAAATCATGTCATTTGCAAAATATTAAGATAGCTAAAGTAGTCATTAACCAAATGCAAATTGATACACATAAACATGAAACAAAATGTTGATATTATGAAAAGCTAAAGCTATAACAAAACATCAATTTATGTCCCAGTCTGTATTAAAATTCCATATCCTTGTTCTCCCACGAATGGGGATGATATTATTATAAAAATAATAAGTATTTAAATGTTTTCCACAGGGTAAAACCTCCCTGTGGAAGTTAAAACTGTTTACAAAAATCTGGGAAGATATCCCAAAATTGTCTAAACTAGAAAACTAAAAATATTTTAAATATCCTCTAAACTGTCCATCAAATTCAATGCAATTTCGAATTCACCTGAAACAGGTCAGAAATAGACAAGTTAGAGAGATATTTTATCAATAAAACAATAAAAATCTAATTCTACAGACTTAGCTACAGAATCATTTGATTCTGTAGCTAGTCTAAATGAGATACTGAATCAGAATCACAATTGATTCAAAATATTTTTCAAAGAATTAAATCCAATTATCTTCCAATAACCATTTCAAAACAAATCATTTGAGATTAAAATGATTTTATCATTCAACATTAAACAGGATAAAAAATGATTCAACCGAACACAAAGATAGGAATAGTTTGTTGTTTTCTTACCACAAAATCGCGTCCACAAAGTCGTAATTGAACAGTAACAAGATTGTTTCATATCCAATTGAAACTGATAATCAAACATATCCTATGAGATTGTTAAACAAGAGATACGATCAATCCAACAGAATCATTTTCCACTCGTTATAGCTGTAATGATATAGGAAAAGATTCATATCATTTAATTGAATCCAAGGATAGAAATACTCTGTTTTCGATCATAAGTCGGATAAATGAAATCATATGTAACAACGTCATAATCATTTCTCAACAAATCGAATCCATCTATTATGAAGCCATTTTGATATTCAATCGAAAACAAAACAAATAGCAAGCCTTTCATTACACCTATGAATCAAACAAGATTAACACGATAACTGTGTAACAAACGAATTAAGCTAGGAATGAATCCAAACGATAATTGACTC
This sequence comes from Picea mariana, assembly GCA_032191745.1. Taxonomy (NCBI): domain Eukaryota; kingdom Viridiplantae; phylum Streptophyta; class Pinopsida; order Pinales; family Pinaceae; genus Picea; species Picea mariana. The sequence continues at coordinate 17,178 of JASDQU011443229.1, read as the reverse complement.
ATAACAAAATCATAACAGGATTAATTGAACATGATTCATTATGGATTTCAATTGTTGACCATTGCACAATAAGCAAATGAGATCAATCAATTTTGATCACAATCGTTTCAATCAAACGAATCATATCAGGGTTTGACCAATTCATTTCACAAAATTAAAATACAAAGTGTCAATTATAATCTGAATTCAACTCATAGCGAGTAAATTTAGCTAAGATTTCCACACAGTTATTATGATTCAGGTTCATTTCCAATTCAGGCGTGAATGTTTTTTTAGCGTAATGTTCTCATCAAAGAAACAGAGTGATTATTCTTAACTTGGAAACAATCAAAGATAGAACATCGCATGACACAGCATCGTAACAAGTATCTTTACGGAAACATTTACTAGTCGTAGCATACCAATGATGATGCAATCGAATCTGAGAAAAATCGTGACAAACAAACTTAATCAAACCGTTTACCAACCATAGCATATGGATGATAACCAAATCAAATCTGAGCAAGATTGTGTTCTAAACTGAATATGAAAAATTTCCTTTTCAAATCGGATACAGACCAATTCATTTGAAGGCAAACAATCAAACAAATTCAAATGAAGATCACTCAAATCCAATCAAATCTATTGATTTCTATACTGGGAATAATCAAATCGCATATCGAATCGAAACTTCTTTTTATTTAAAACAAAGCTATATATAGAATGCACACAATATAACAGAGCTATTCAAGATGTGAACGGAACTGTTTAAAACCTAAACACAAATCATTATAACAACTAGATTATTTATAAATGATATCAAATTTTCCATACCTGTGTAGCGACGAGACCGTTTGATTATGCCAGCTTGGAATTTACAACAGTCGTGGTTGATTCCACATTTTTAAACAGGATGGAGCTGATTGTCTTTTGTTTCTTGTCCACTGCTTGAAGCTTTGCTTTTTGTCTAGTTAGCACTACAACCTAGTCTTTCGAAGATTGAATCTTTGACTGGAGTAACGACACATCAATATAATATCGCTCTAACCATGAATTGCACTAATCATAGGGTGACTATGTAGGTTTAGACATATCAGGCGAGGGTTTAGGCAGATGATCGAGGGTTTCACAAGGTACATTAATACCCGAGTAGTTAGGGTCATCCTTTAGGAAGGGGGGTAGGTTTTACACAAAATCATAAGGGGTTTCGTTACACAAACCTTGCGAATAGGGGTATTCGCTGGCCAAGAAATGCTCAACTTCCGAATCAGAGTCCTCACTCAAGATGATAGGGTTTGGCTCAACAGGGGGTTTTGGCTTATTCCTTGCCATCCGAGAAATGAGTCGGGCATTTCTTTTCCCCTTAGCATTTGCAGTGAGGTTTCCCTTAGGCTTTTTTGTCATGGGCTTTTTTCTAGCCTCTGCACTCTTAGTTACAGTGTCGGGTAAGTCGATAGGAGGGTTGGTCGAGGGTTTAGGCAGTAGGAGGTGTAAGGGTATAAGTGGTTCATCCTTAGTCTCAGTTACCATTGGTTTATCAACCTGTACAGGGTCGGTGTCTTCAAAGCCATTACGGGCTATGAAAGCCTTCCAACTATCACCAAGAAAATTCAACTGATAAACAACAATGAGCTTAATAAGCCCATGATGAAACAAGTTGCTGTCAGCCCTGTGTCTCTTAAACTATTTAGACATCTTATACAAGCTCTGGTGAAAATAGAACGGCATGTTTAGAGGATACCCTATAAAAATCATCAATAGACGCAGGTGGTAGAGGAACACTAACCCGTATCGACCTTCGCAGGTCACAAACTGCTTGATTATCATTAATAAATTGTGCCATCATTGTTTAAGCATAGTCACGGGTATACCTGTATCATAGGAAGTCATTTTGCACGATTGAAACAATAATGTCCATGACATTTCCTCGACTTTGAAATTCTTAAACCAACGCTGTCCAGAAGTAGATAACCCCGTAGCCGAGCTGATGAATTGTTCATCAATATCCAACTGTACATCCCCTACTTTGGCTCGACATTCATCGAAGGTCATGGAAAACTATCGAGCTACGCAGAGGTTAAAACCGTCAAATCGTTTCACAAAAGTAAGCCATCCATTGTCTGCCAAATCTTGGTGAGCATTATCAAACATTAACAGGGCCTGGTTACCATTGGGTTCAAATTGCACAACGGGTGCCATGCACTGACATCATGGTAAGGGTTTGAATCCACCAACACATACAGTAAGAAAGCTACCCGAACAAACAACAATGAACGAGCAAAAGGGGGTAAGCGTAAATGTGCGCATGCGAAGGTGGTGGATTTTTCCATGCATAATACTCATTATCCAAGTAGAACCGCCAATATTCATAGTTGTTCACTCCATAATAATAGTTCAACCATTAATTTATGCGTACAACCAATGAAATCCGATGTGTATACACGCAAATGTTATGCCACGGTGTTCAAACATCCAACATATAAATCAAAACCCATAAACCAACTATGCGCAAATGTATATGATTTACCAAGGTGCCAAACGATATTCATAATAGTTGACAAGACAAAAATTATAAAAAAGATCAACATAAGGATCATATCATATGTATATAAAAAATTAATCAAACCCCTATGCATTTCATAGAATCAATGATCAGGCAAGTCATATAAAGTGCAAATCCAAGTGCCAAATGCCTTCAATAAAACCAAGTTATACAATCAATCGAAGCATGAGAACCGATCAAAGGATATTGCCAGTCACATAGTGATCAATAAAAGGTAAGCGCAATAGGCCTGATGACAAAATAAATATCCACAGTTCAGAAAATGATTGAAAAACAACTTCGAAAGGAGAAGTTTTCATCCTTACAGTTGTGAAAACTTAACGAAGACAAAAGTGTAAATGTCGCAAGAAATGAACATGTCATCTATTTGAAAAATGCGATGAAAATTTGATGTTCACAAGACATAGGTGTAGGCAGCTTATAAGACAATAGAAAAAGTGAATTGGCTGCCAACAATGGCGACACACTGGTAGAAGCAGTTATCTCTGTCAAAAGAAACAAATTCAGATTAGGACAACGAAGATAATTTCAACTCAAAAATAACAACCAGAAAATCGTACAAACATCATCATTAATCATATTTTCCAATAGTGTTTTAAAAGATGAAAACCAATATCAGTCTTAAGATCAACAAGTCACGATATTAAAGATAAAATCTCCAATACTATTGGCATAGCCACTGCTGCCAGTAGGTGTCCATAGCCTCGACAGGGTTTCCATTTAACCCACTCTGACATCTTTATTCTGTCAAGAAGTCCTGGATCAGAATAAAGGACATTAAAGAGGTTTCTTTCTTTTTTACAAATTGTCATGTACCCGACATTGCTTCGCTGCCAGTGGGCCTGTTCAGTACCCCGACGAAGTTGTCTTGGCACCATGCATGCATTTACTCGCTGCCAGCAGACCTGTTCAGCATCCCGGTAGGTTTACAAGAACTTCCCACAGCTCTTATTAATAATTTTTTCTTTTATATAGCTGAGCGGGGTGATGCTGAAAATCTTGATATTTTAACATATTTTTTAGACCTCATAAGAATTTTTTAGCAATGTCCATTATTTAGCTCGAGAGATGTTTTATTTACAAAACAAATTCCTAAGACAGGAAGACATCTTCTGAGTCATTCCTTTATGAAAAAGGGACAGCGTAAAAAGATAATAGATGATCATGGCAAGCTTTGCTCAGAGATTGAAATTAGTTAACTTCTTTCAAACAACAAAATTTTCCAATACAGATATTAATTTCAGCAATACATCATTGATGATTGTACACATTTTTTAGAAGTTATTTCAACGAAGAAATTTTCTATCATCTTTGTCTGAATAGCTCGGTGTATAGGTATGTATATTTTTCGAAAAACACAAACTGATAAATTCAAATCAAAATAAAAAAACAGAAAACAAACCAAAAAGCAAACAAAAATGAAATATTTACATAATATACAAGGGTAGTTATCAAGCAAAGTATCTTTTCAGGGCTTGGCCATTGACCGGGTAAACGTCAAGCTACCCTTCAATATTCTGCAATCGAAAGGAACTAGGACCCAACTTTTCAGCAATTAAAAATGGTCCAAGCCATAAGTTTTGAATTTTTGTGTGCTCACCCTTTCCTTCGTATGGTTTGTCCCACTTTAAGACGAGATCGCCTACTTCAAAATTCCTATCAGAAGAAGAATTAGAATCAAACCATCTTTTAATCAATTGTTGATGTTGATCCAACTTACGCTTATCTTGGGCTCTTACTTCTTCTAACTTCATTAAAGCGTTAATTCGGTTTTCTAAAGGGGGGCAATCTTCTTCTTGGACTTTTTGTGACAACTGAAGCAAAGGAAGAAGAATGTGAGATGGCAGAATAGCTTCTCTGCCATAAACGAGAAAAAAGGGGGAGTTACCTATAGCAGCTTTGGGCATTACCCTATCATCCCATAGTGCGTTCAGCACTACATTGTGCCAATTCTTGTGATTTTGAACCATCGTTCTCTTGATAATTTTGATCAAGTTCTTGTTTGTTGATTCTGCTAATCCGTTGCCCTGGGGGTAGTAACTAGCAGAATACTTCAGCTTTATTCATTTTTCCAAATCAAACTCGCTCATCTCAAGATAAGAAAAGTATGAAGTGTTGTCAAAGACTAAACAATCAGGGATACCGAAATGAGTGATAATATTCGAGTTTAGAAAGGCGATTACCTGACTGGTGTTGACAGTTCTTAGCGCAGCAGCCTCAGACCATCGAGTAAAGTAATCTGTGGATGTCACAATATACTTGTGTTGTTGCAAGGATGGAGGGTTAATAGGACCAATGATATCAAGGCCCCATTGCTGGAAAGGAGAATCTACTGAAACGAGTTGCAAGGGAAAGGCTGGTTTTTGTAACCGCCCTGATGCTTTTTGACAGATGATACATTTATGACACAAGGCATGGGCGTCCCTAAAAAGTGTGGGCCAGTAATAACCGGCTCTTAAAACCTTATGAGTAGTAGTGTCACCACCAA
>JASDQU011443229.1:0-11575 GCA_032191745.1 Picea mariana | reverse complement strand
ACTTCATTGTTCTAGAAATTCTTCTGAGTTAGGACGGTGGCATAGGAACGATCAGAGGAAAAAGTATAGAGTGTAAAATCTTGAGAGAAGTCGGGGCTCATGAGAGATGGAGCATCTATTATGGCCTTCTTTATGGCATTAAAAGATTGATTTTATGTGGGTCCCCAGTGATATTGGGTGTCTTTCTTAATTAGGTTTTGCAAGGGTCTGACCATTTCAAAGAAGCTGGGGACAAATATTCTCATGAAATTAATCTGGCCTAAGAAAGACTGCATGGATTTTTTGGAGGTAGGAGGGGGAAGTTTAGCGATGACCTGAGTCCTCTCGGGATCAATAATCATCCCATCACTAGACACAATGAATCCTAGTAATTTACCTTGTTCTACTGCAAAGATGGACTTTTTGGGGTTCAAGGAGATGCCGTATTTACGTCATCGTAGCAGAACGGCTTGTAAGTGAGCTAGATGATCGTCTTTGTTTTTAGAATAAACGTTCACATAATCTAAGTAAACTATGACAGAGTGATTGATTAAGCTTCGAAAAGCAATGTCCATTTCTCTCTAAAAGGTAGCACCAACATTAATCAATCCAAAGGGCATTTTGCGATAAGCATAAGTGCCCCACGGGGTACGGAAGGTAGTTTTGAGTTGGTCTGGTGGAGACATCAAGACTTGGTTGTATCTAGAGAAACCATCTAACAGAGATAGCCTCTCAAAACCAGATACTTGTTGAAGGATCTGTTCCATGGGTGGGACAGGATAGTTGTCTTTGTCAGATGCTCTATTGAGGTTTCAGAAATCGACGCAAAGTCGGATTTCCCCATTTTTCTTCCGAACTGGGACAAGGTTGGACACCCATTGAGTGTGCCTAACAGGAAAATGTATTTTAGTAGTTAGGAGTTTATTCAATTCTTTTTGAATGGTCGGTTCTATCTTAGGGTGCATTTTCCTTAGTTTCTGTTGGAAGGATAAGGTTTGGGGCTTCATCGGGATGACATGCTGTATGATATTAGGATCGAACATTTTAAGATCATCATAGGTCCATGCGAATACATCCTTAAATTCTTTAAATAATTTAACAAAAGCGGCTTTTTCATGTCTAGAACATCCCAAACCTAGATTAATACACTGAGGATTTTCACTAGTTCCTAAATTGACTTTTTCATAAGACAACGAGGAACTATTGGTTTTACAATTGACCATCTTTTTAAATTTATCTTCAAAATAATAAAACTTCTCTAATCTAACTATAGATTTGGGTATCAAGTTTACCATGTCCGATAGAGCTTCAGGAGATTTCAGATCAAGTATTACCATAAAGTCGTGCAAATTGTCATCATGTGTGCGTTCATCTATCACCACACCTTGAAAGGTTTCTTTCATGTGCAGAAAGTTAATGATCTGCTGATCATCGTCAAATACTCTCCAGTTTGTGATATTGTTAGGAACAGATGGTCGAAACAATAGCTCGACGGAGAATGTGTCTGAGGACAAGCCTTCTGTAGGAATAAGTTTAGAGGATACATTAGCTAATAGATCTGCTTCAGCATTATTTAATCTAGGAATGGAAATTATATTGAAAGCATAAAATTTATTCATTAAACTCCATACCTCAGATTGGTAACTTTTGAGATGCGGGGAAAGACAGTGTATAGAATCTCTTACTTGTCTAACCACTATTTTAGAGTCGCCAAATATGACCAGGTTTTGAATGTTCATATCCAGAGATTTTCTGAGACCTTGCAATAAAGCCTCATATTCTGCAGTATTGTTAGTACATTCAAATTCTAGTCTACAAGCCATTAATGTCTTGTTACCTGCTGGAGCGAGGATGATGCAGCCTGCACCAGCTCCTTCTTTAGAATTAGAACCGCTGAAATATAGAGACCAAATTTGATTTCCATCGGGCTCATAGGATTGTTTCATAGAAGTTGTTGGTTGCACATATGCTATGATCTCGGACTGCTGTTCTGGATTGATGATAGGTGAAGCATTGGCCATGAAATTTTCGAAGAAGGTGTCCATCCCTTGGACTTCGGGTGAATCATCAAAAGGTGTATATGGTTCGTTGGGATCATTCAAATCTATGACCGTGAACTTAAGGTAACATTCACGATTCACCCTGATCTGGTTAGGCTTACCGTTCTATGGGAGCCATAAGTGAGACCAGTCTATTGCAAAGTAACCATGTAGCTGCTCCGACCAGTCCCTGCTTAAAAACAGACCATACACTTCTAGAATATCCACAACGATTATATCAATAACCTAATGAACCTTTGGGTTAGACGATAATCTAATTAATACATTTTTTAGTTCGCCTATAACTTTAACATTTGTCCGATCAATTTGTATGATTTGTAAAGTAGATGGTTCCACTTCAGCATTAATCTTTTGGCAGACAGACCAAGGCATCACATTGGATGACACTCCTGATTCCACCATACAATTATGCACATTTCTGTTGAAAATCTCAAAAGTTAAAAGAAAAGGAGGTACATTTTTGCGAGTACCAGGAGTAATAGCTTGTGGCTTCTTACTTGCAATTTCTAATGCTACTTTATCTACATTATCTACATTATTTACATTATTTACAGGGACTACAAGAAGGCTTCCTTTATCTTGAGGATCATAATTATTTTTAGTGGAAGTCTTCTGAGGGACTTTGCTTTGCACAACCTTTTTACCATTAGAATTGCCATTTTTTCCTTTCTCTGAAATATTTTGCAACATTTTTTTAAGCAGAAATGGAAACTTCAATAACTCATAAATAGAAATGTTAGCCCTTAACATTTTAATATCTTCAACAACATCATAATCTAAGTTGGGGTTCACATTACTCTATTTAGTCTCAGTTGATTTAAAAGGTTTTGGAGGCGAAGTTGTAGTGTTCTCGGTAGAAGGCTTGTTTGTTGTATTACTCCTAGTATTATAAGGGTGTACAGTCTCGAAGTTAGCTTGGGAGATGATGTCCGAGAAGTGTCCAAATATGTTTCGAGAAGAATCTTCTTCTTGAACCGTTTCTTGTTCAACTACCTCCTGAGGGGTCTTAGGGGGCATCAAGTTATCTTGGGCTTCTAGAATTGTTTGAAGGGCACATTGCAAGCTTTCTAGATTTAAGCCTTCGGGGTTTGGATTTCAGAAAGGGGGTTTGTAGGGTCCTTTACTTGAGGAATCTTCTTCAGTTGACCTTTTCATATCTATAACTTGATTCGACAGTTTTTGAACAACTTTAGTTAAATTTTCCAAATCATAGTTTTCAAGTTGTGTTTTGGTTTGACTGGGCCTGGGGAGAATTTCTATCTTCTTTTTGGAAGAAGAGCTAGTCTCTATTTCGTTGTTGGAAGAGTCCTTAAGGCTAAGTATGTATTTATCAATCTAACTGGCCTCCTCGAAGGCTTCTAACGACGTGGCTTTCTTGGATCGTTTAACCCAAATAGGTATACTTTGATGTAAAGCTTTAGTGTAGTAAGCTATTATGATACTTTCAGCAGTCATGGAATCTGTAGGGATTCAATTTTTAAGCATTAAGAATCTTTGATTAAAGTCTTTAACTTTTTCTTTTGGGTTCATTATTAGGCTAGAAACATCCATGACTAGGACTTCCGGAGGTTTACCATCTCCAAACTTTTCCAAAAAGCATGACTCAAACTTTTCCCAAGACACGATGGTATGGGGTTGTTGGGCAAAGTACCAAGTGGATGCATTACCCTCAAAAGTATAAGGGAACAACCTACAAACAACATCTTCATGTTCAACATTGCGGAGTCTAATGGCTAACATAAATTTTTTAATATGATCTTCGACTATCTGTTTCGAATCAGGATCAAACTTGGGAAGCCATTTCTTCGGGTGCTTAGGTAAAGGGTGCTGGGCTCCAGGCACAGCTACAACATCCTTATCAAGCCAGGGTCTAGCAGGGTTGTTCTGATTTTCCATTGGGGTAGTGGGTGTGGAAGGCTGAGAAGGAGAATTGCCTTTGTCTGACGAGGAATCTCCTCCAGAAGAGGAAGGAGATGAGGGAGGTGGTGAAGGAGGTATCCCAAATCCTCATACAGTAGGATTTGTGATTGGATCTGTGGGATTCACAGCGAGGTTATTGTCACCTACTTGTTCTCTGATATCAGAGAATTCTAAAGGTTAACCCCACGGACAGTTTGGTTGCCTAAGACGAGCTAAGGCACTATGTGTTTTAATAAGAGATTGACGGACAATCTCTTGTATGTCACCACCTGTAGGATTAGAGTTTTTTGGCTCAACTGTGATCTGTGGATCCTCGGTTGAAGTAGTTGTTGTTTGAAGGGGAATATTATCGTTTAAATGGCTTCTGGTCACTATAGGTGATCGATTAGGGGGGGAGGAGTCTTGCGACCGCCTTGTGCCATTAATTAAGTTCAAGCCCTCCTTCTAGCGCCATTTTTTGATGGGCAAAATTGATCGTCTGTCAACTGAGAGAGTGGAACCGGTCCGGGGTTGTCTAATAACCCAAGCCGTTTGGAATGAACCACCCTGACGGGTTTAGCGGCTCCATTAGCCGATCTAAGGTCCTAGGAAAACCAAAGAGAAAAATAATCTAACTTTATAATCTAATTAAAACTAAACTAACTAAAACTAAATAAAAATAACTAAACTAACTAACAATAAATAAAACGAACTAATCTAACTAATCTAATTAAAAAAAATTATTAAAACAAACTAAGCTAATCTAACTAACTATATATACAAACTACTAATTATTACTATACTAACTACTAAATGAAATATAACTTATTCACAGAAGATACAATATCTACAATTCACAGATTTGAATAAAACCTGGAAAACTCATTTGCTTTCTGCCCTAAGACAGAGTAAGATATTTTTGTTGATTTTATGATTTTATGAACAAGAAATAAAACTTACTGAAATTAAACAATCTAATATACTAACTACACATAAATCTAACTAAAATACTAACAAATATACTAAACAAATAAACAACAAACAGACCTGGAAACACTCCAGATTTGTCCTGTGTATGATGACTTCAAAGCTAGTCGGAGGAAGGAAACTCGCATCGGATAATCCAAAAGCTTCTCATAAATGATACGATGCAATGCTCTTTGAGTTTATTTATAGGACAAACAAGACATAAAAATCATAACAATTACATGATTTATAAATCTCTGCAATAAGGTAAACCTATTATGCAAAAACTTATACTTAATAATCCAATTAATGAAGAAGAGAAATCTGTCATTCATAAACTGAATCAAGTAATTGCTATGTTTTTAAATACTAGAAGAAATCAGATATGGATTATATTGATTAAATCATGTCATTTGCAAAAGATTAAGATAGCTAAAGTAGTCATTAACCAAATGCAAATTGATACACATAAACATGAAACAAAATGTTGATATTATGAAAAGCTAAAGCTATAACAGAACATCAATTTTTGTCTCATTCTGTATTAAAATTCCATATCCTTGTTCTCCCATGAATGGGGATCATATTATTACAAAAATAATAAGTATTTAAAGGTTTTCCACAGGGTAAAACCTCCCTGTGGAAGTTAAAATTGTTTACAAAAATCTGGGAAGATATCCCAAAATTGTCTAAACTAGGAAACTAAAAATATTTCAAATATCCTCTAAACTATCCATCAAATCCAATGCAACTTTGAATTCACCTAAAATAGGTTATAAATAGACAAGTTAGAGAGATATTTTATCAATAAAACAATAAAAATCTAATTCTACAGACTTAGCTACAGAATCATTTGATTCTGTAGCTATTCTAAATGAGATACTGAATCAGAATCAGAATCGATTCAAAATATTTTTCAAAGAATTAAATCCAATTATCTTCTAATAACCATTTAAAAAAGAATCATTTGAGATTAAAATGATTTTATCATTCAACATTAAACAGGATAAAAAATGATTCAACCGAACACAAAGATAGGAATACTTTGTTGTTTTGTTACCACAAAATCGGGTCCACAGAGTCGTAATTGAACAGTAACAAGATTGTTTCATATCCAATTGAAACTGATAATCAAACATATCCTATGATATTTTTAAACAAGAGATACGATCAATCCAACAGAATCATTTTCCACTCGTTATAGCTGTAATGATATAGCAAAAGATTCATATCATTTAATTGAATCCAAGGATAGAAATACTCTGTTTTCGACCATAAGTCGGATAAATGAAATCATATGTAATAGCATCATAATCGTTTCTCAACAAATCAAATCCATATATTATGAAGCTGTTTTGATATTCAATCGAAAACAAAACAAATAGCAAGCCTTTCGTTACACCTATGAATCAAATAGGATTAACACGATAACTGTGTAACAAACGAATTAAGCTGGGAACGAATCCAAACGATAATTGACTCATAAAAAAATCATAACAGGATTAAGTAAACATGATTCATTATGGATTTCGATCGTTGACCATTGCACAATAAGCAAACGAGATTGATCAATTTTGATCACAATCGTTTCAATCAAATGAATCATATCAGGGTTTGACCAATTCATTTCACAAAATTAAAATACAGAGTGTCAATTATAATCTAAATTCAACTCATAGCGAATAAAATTAGCTAAGATTTCCACACAGTTATTATGATTCAGGTTCATTTCCAATTCGGGCGTGAATGTTTTTTGAGCGTAATGTTCTCATCAAAGAAACAGAGTGATTATTCTTAACTTGGAAACAGTCAAAGATAGAACATCGCATGACACAACATCGTAACAAGTATCTTTACGGAAACATTTACCAGTCGTAGCATACCAATGATGATGCAATCGAATCCGAGAAAAATCATGACAAAAAAACTTAATCAAACCATTTACCAACCATAGCATATGGATGATAACCAAATCAAATCCGAGCAAGATTGTGTTCTAAACTGAATATGAAAAATTTCCTTTTCAAATCGGATACAAACCAATTCATTTGAAGGAAAACAATCAAACAAATTCAAACGAAGATCACTCAAATCCAATCAAATCTATTGATTTCTATACTGGGAATAATCAAATCGCATATCGAATCGAAACTTCTTTATATTTAAAACAAAGCTATATATAGAATGCACGCAATATAATAGAGCTATTCAAGATGTGAATAGAACTGTTTAAAACCTAAACACAAATCGTTATAACAACTAGATTATTTACAAATAATATCAAATTTTCCATACCTGTGTAGCGACGAGATCGTTTGATTATGCCAGCTTGGAATTTACAACAGTCATGGCTGATTCCACGTTTTTAAATAGGATGGAGCCAATAGTATTTTGTTTCTTGTCCACTGCTTGAAGCTTTGCTATTTGTCTAGTTAGCACTGCAACCTAGTCTTCCAAAGATTGAATCTTTGATTGGAGTAACGACACATCAATATATTATCGCTCTAACCATGAATTGCACTGATCACATGGTGACTCTGTAGGTTTAGACAGAGCAGGCGAGGGTTTAGGCAGATGATCGAGGGTTTCAAAAGGCACTTTAATACCCGGGTAGTTAGGGTCGTCCTTTAGGAAGGGGGGTAGGTTTGACACAAAATCATCAGGGGGTTCGTTACACAAACCTTGCGAATAGGGGTATTCGCTGGCCAAGAAACGCTCAACTTCTGAATCGGAGTCCTCACTCAAGATGATAGGGTTTGGCTCAATAGGGGGTTTTGGCTTGTTCCTTTCCATCCAAGAAATGATCCGTGCATTTCTTTTCCCCTTAGCATTTGCAGTGAGGTTTCCCTTAGGATTTTTTCTCATGGGCTTTTTGCTAGCCTCTGCACTCTTAGTTACAGTTTCGGGTAAGTCGATAAGAGGGTTGGTCGAGGGTTTAGGCAATAGGAGGTGTAAGGGTACAGGTGGTTCATCCTTAGTCTCAGTTACCACAAGTTTATCAACCTGTACAGGGTCGGTTTCTTCAACGCCATTACGGGCTATGAAAGCCTTCCAACTGTCACCAAGCAAATTCAATTGATAAACAACAATGAGCTTAATAATCTCATGATGAAACAAGTTGTTGTCAGCCCTGTGTCTCTTAAAATTTTTAGACATCTTATACAAGCTTCGATGAAGATAGAACGACATGTTTAGAGGATACCCTATAAAAATCATCAATAGACGCAGGTGGTAGAGGAACACTAACCCGTATCGACCTTCGCAGGTCACAAAGTGCTTGATTATCGTTAATAAATTGTGCCATCGTTGTTTAAGCGTAGTCACAGGCATACCTCTATCACAGGAGGTAATTTTTAAACCAACATTTCCCAGAAGTAGATAACCCCATAGCCGAGCTAATGAAATGTTCATCAATCTCCAACTGTAAATCACCTACTTTGGCTCGACAGCCATCGAAGGTCATGGAAAACTGTCGAGCTACGCAGAGGTTAAAACCGTCGAATCGTTTCACGAAGGTAAGCCATCCACTATTTGCCAAATCTTGGTGGGCATTATCAAACATTAACAGGGCCTGGTTGCCATTGGGTTCAACTCGCACGACGGGTGCCATGGACTGAAAGCATGGTAAGGGTTTGAATTCACCAACACATATAGTAACAAATCTACCCGAACCAACATCAATGAACGAGAAAAAGGGGGTAAGCACAAATGCACGCATGCGAAGGTGGTGGAGTCTGCCATGCATAATACTTATTATCCAAGTAAAACCACCAATCTTCATAGTTGTTCACTCCATAATAATAGTTCAACCATTAATTTATGCATACAACCATTGAAATCCAATGTGTATACATGCAAATGTTATGCCACGGTGTTCAAACATACGACATATAAATCAAAACCCATAAACCAACTATGTGCCAATGTATATGATTTGCCAAGGTGCCAAACGATATTCATAATAGTTGACAAGCCAAAAATTATAAAAAGATCAACATAAGGATCATATCATATGTATATAAAAAATTAATCAAACCCCTATGCATTTCATAGAATCAATGATCAGGCAAGTCATATAAAGTGCCAATCCAAGTGCCAAATGCCTTCAATAAAACCAAGTTATACAATCAATCGAAGCATGAAAACCGATCAAAGGATATTGCTAGTCACATAGTGATCAATAAAAGGTAAGTGCAATAGGCCTGATGACAAAATAAATATCCACAGTTCAGAAAATGATCGAAAAGCAACTTCGAAAGGAGAAGTTTTCATGCTTACAGTCGTGAAAACTTAACGAAGACAAAAGTGTAAATGTAGCAAGAAATGAACATGTCGTCTATTTGAAAAATGCGACGAAAACTTGATGTTCGCAAGACATAGGTGTAGGCAGCTTATAAGACAATAGAAAAAGTGAATTGGCTGCCAACAACATCATGATGAAGCTGCTTTAATTTGTCCATGATGGTATGATTGATTTGATGTAGTGGAAGTGGTCTTAGCTTGAGAAACTAACTAGTTCTCAAGTTTAATCATGAACTTCCTATGCATCATGCCATGAGAGTTTCCACCAATATTGCTAACTAATATCATTTTTAAGACATGTATTAATGTGTTCGAGAAGTGTTTGTATTGTGTCTCATATGGAAGTATTACAAAAAAATCCACCACTTATCTCCATGGATTGCCAACCAATGAGAGACTAGTATGATATAAAATTTCACTTATATTCCTTAGTATGACATAAAATTGTACTTATATTCTTTATGAACAATAAGGAATTGAGTAAATGAAATAGTTGACTAGATGGTATAGGCGTGACATTGTGTATATAAGTCTAAATAAATATAAAATGACATTTAAGTGGTAATGAATAATATTTTTTAGGAAATAAAATTGTTTGTTTGTAAATGAAAATAATTAAATTAGTATAATTATATAATTAAAAATGGTTGATATATATATTAATTTTGTATTATTAATAATATTTTATAATAATAATCTATTTTTAAAGTCACGTCCAAGCCACATCAAATTGGTGTATGAGACTTCCTTGTTTGTGGGACAAAGGACCCCCCTCCACCCAACACTTTGACTACCAAATTATATACCTATCAAAACATATCATAATAAAACATATTTAATATTTTAAACATATTAATTATAATTATATTTCATAATGATCTATTTCATAAAATTATATACCTTAGAAGATTATTAATCTATTATAAAGTTATCTACCACTAATTTTATTACAAGATATATGTATATGATGATTAATCTATTATATGATTATTACAATAAAATTATTACTTTACAATCTATATTTATTATATAAATCAATTTTATTTGAACTTTTTTTATATACTAAATTAAATTGCATTTTTATTACATGAAATTTAATTATATTTAATGTTATTTATTTCAAATTATTTCTCATTACTATTACAATTAAATTATTACTTTACAATGTTTTTCCATTAAATAAATATAATAATTAAATTTCTTTCATTATTTTGAATTAAATTTTAAATGACGATCACATTTAAAATTCATGGAGAAGGTTTAAAGAATACGAAATAAAGTGATGGTTTGGCTCACACTTCAAGTGAATTTCCTTCACTTTAACAACGCATTATTAGATCTATGATTCAATGGTGCGATCTAAGATTCAATTATACTGATGTTGTTTTTTATTAATCATGTTAACCAATTATTTGTTTACGGTTTTTTCATCAAACATGCTAATTAATAATTTAGATTTGAAATGATTTAATTATCATAAATTTATTTTATTAAGTAATTTATTTGATGATGAATTGAAAATGTTGTCTAGTAAATAATGGAAGTATGTGAATTTTGTTTTCAAGGAGGAAATAAACATTAAAAAACAATAAATACGAACAAAATCATATAACTTAAAAATGGTTAATATATGTGGATTCATGTTATTTTTATGTTAATTTTCTTCTCAAGAAACAAATAAACATTAATAAAAATAAATACTAACACAACCATAAAATAGGTTGATATATGATCTATGCAGTTTTCTTATTATTAAAAGCATTTTTATATAGAATGATAATAGTAGATATAAAACCTATAAAAAATACTTATTAATTTTTTAAACATATTAATTATAATTGTATTTAATAATAATCTATTTAATGGAATTACATGCTTTAAACTATTATATGATTACAAAAAACTATTATATCATGATTATTACAATTAAATTATTACTCTACACTGTTTTTTAAATTTTTTATATTTATTATATAAAATAATTTTTATCTATATTCCCTTGGGAGTATGGGTAAGTGGGTTCGGGTCAATCCTGTCCCATGCCGGTATCGTCCTATCCAACTGGTTTCGGTTAAACTAGCTCTGAAGCTAGCTCGGATGCATGAACAAACTCTTTATCTCACTTTCAATATACTTCGGGTTAACCTGCTGGATCAACGACTTAAACTGATGGTGGTGAAACTGACATATTCACCTGGGATCACCTAATCTAGGGAAAGATAGATAGAATGAGCGAAGGAAATGAGCTAAGAAAAGGGAGGAGCTAAGGTAATTCGTTGCCCCAGGAAGTAAGTAGTGATTCGTTATTCGTATAAGTGATTCGTTACTTTAAGGAGCTAAGGTAATGGGATATTCAATTGATTCATTAG
>JASDQU011443226.1:0-23420 GCA_032191745.1 Picea mariana | reverse complement strand
TGACTTATAGCTCAAAATAGTCAAAATCATGGAAATCGTCGGAATGCAATGAAACCAAAGCCAACCTGTACGGAATGGCTCATAATGATGGAATATGATCATCAATGCAAGCTGGACCCCACAATGCCTCTCAAATACCCCTGTACTCGCTCTAGCACCCATCTGGCTACTCTGGGCATCATAAATCTCTGCCCTGTGATGATGTCCCAAAGTGGGGACTTTACAATCTTGGCTACAATTCTATCCCAAATCCTTACCCTATGTTTTCCTTTACTTCTTCTCTCATCCTATAGTTCATCCCACCATAGCGCTGCATGTCCCTTTAACATAGTGACTGCCTGCTTCACCTTCTTCTCCTCATCGATGTCTTCATAATCAAAGTGTTTGTCCATGGATCTTATCCAATCCAACAGTTCTTCAACATCTAGGTTTCCCTCATACATGGGAACCTCTATATTAGCTCTGCCTTCCAGTCTAGCAACTACTTTCAACAAACATTCCTCTACAACATCTTCTTCTATAGATTCTTCAACTTCAACCTCTTTACTTTTTTGTTCACTGATGTCTCTAGTGTCAGGTGCTCTTCTTTGCGCTACTTTCATTGTTTCAAATTTGGAGCAAAGATCTCGCATCTCCCTCTCTAAAACATGATTGGCTAAAGCTGGATCTCATCTTCTTGGAGGCATTGTTTTAACTATCTGTCACACACACAGATTACTCTTGTGATTTCTCTGTCTCCTCTTTTTCTTTTGCTTGACGTCTACAGAAGAAAAACCTAAGCTCCAATACCACCTGATGCAGACCCCCTATCCCTTCTGAGGGCTGCACAACCTCTCGATTAGGATATTTTGATTTTGAAACCGAAATGGCTATTCTGGTTCTGAGCTAGAACCTCCCTCTTCTAATCCACAGGTCCTTATCTGATTTTTCCCACACAAACCAACACTAGACATAAAACCCCACTCCACATGACTACAGGCATGACCCCGAGCTTTCCAATATGATGAGTCCTTGGCTCCTCCAAGTCTTGAAACACCGATGAGGGATAACTGATGTTATCTCCTCCCTTTTCCCAACTCACATGAGCACACACCCATGACCACAAGCTTTACCATGAAAGAACATCACGGTTCACAGTGTCGGGAGCTACAATACAAGGTGCCTAACCCCTCCAAGTCACGAACATTGAAATCACAATGACGTGAGATGTACGGCTCAGGTCTCTCTTGGAATGAAGACTATGATTACTTTGGCATTTTGTGACTTCTCCCTGCATGAAATATATTCGCTCCTCCACCCAGTCACTGAAATGCCGAAACACTCCCTTGCTGCAGATCGACATCTCTAAGCCTTCAGAGATCCGATGGTTCTGATCTCGTCTTGGTGGATTGCTATTTCCGGGTTCGGAGTTTTGGGATTCAAGGACCTCTGTCCCTCGCCAACTTTCGATATCCGACATCACAAAATGGACCAACATTCCAGATCTATTGGGAATCGATGACTACTATCCCTCTTGAGGGATGAATGTTGAAAGGTATCACTGTTAACCTCCCCACAACTCCTCTTGATACAACAACTCGTAGGATTTCACGAATCTCCCTATAAACTCTCCACCATTCATTTAGAATTTTGTGGATTTCCCTCCTAGACATACGCGGCATCAAATATTGTGTATTTCCCTTGAATCAGAGGGCTACCGACCTTCCTCCATGATTTGACGATCAATAACGCTCTTCGTCCTGAGATTTAATTTCTCGACTCAGAAGATTTTCTAAGTCCTCAAAGGTTTAGACCTCACTTATCTCGAGAAATGGGTTCCTGGATCTCAATAACACTTTCTCAAATCGTTATTCCTCTTGAGCTTCTTCTGGTTTAGACTTCGATTTCCTGCGCACTCCTTGCGTCTAAGGGATTTCGATAACTCAGATCCATGGGATTTCTCGTAGAGAAATTCGTCCTGATTTCCTTGCATTCCTCTCTAGATCGATGCACACCTTGCAGAGCTTCAAATGAAGAGAAACAATTGAAACTGGAGCACTAACATGCACAGTTCCATTCACTTTCTCATGAAAACAAAAATGATAGGAAAATACACACAATCCACACACCATACATTTGGATCAATTTTACTTTTTGCAAGTGCCAAAATTACTACAAAATAGATTCAAATTATAGTAACTCAAAAACTGAGATCTCCTGCTAACTCGCAATTCTCTTACAACTAATTTTTCTCTATATTGCTGCTCTCCCCAACTGGGCGTACACAATTCTACTTAACTCAAAAAGATTTCTATGGTTTCCCTTGGCTACTTTCCTACTCTAAAATTCATCCTACGCTATCTTAGTTCAGTCGCATTCTAGAGCCATAGTGGAAAATCTTGCTCTGCTTACGATTTTCAAAATGTGCCTCAAAGGGTAAAATTCAGCACTGGTTCAAGCGTGCCTCCAAAAGTAAATTTTTGCACTGAGTTAAGGCAGATTTCAAAATCGGCTGCAACTGTCAACGTTGAAGATATGGAAGAACTCTCACATGTTGGGTGGTCCTATGTTTGCGTGCTTGCCAACGATGCTCCTACATCAGTTCCCCATTTATATATCAATTTCATCAAAGTCATAGTTTGCATCCTAATTTTTATGAAAAGATCTTAGAATGGCTTGAATATTTGTATCTAAAAAATATTCATAATAATGATAAAGTTGTGCTTGTTTTTTTTACCTAAATATCTAGAAAGTAAGGATGAGATGTTTCTTTTAGATATTCCATGTGAATATATTGATGAACACGGAGAATTGTTAGGAGTATCGGTCACTTCGGCCTCGGCTATTGGTTATGTCAGGTCCCCATAATCTTGACACGTTTTCCAAACTTACTTACACTCTTCCATGCCATTATGACCCATATCACAACAAGATTGCATAATGGTTGGAAGATTCATACAACAAGGAGTTTCAAAAGAATGGTAAGGTTGTTCTTTCTTTGTTCTTAAATGAATATACAGGAGGTAATCATAACATATTTCTTTTGTATATTCAAATACTACATTCTTTTGTGTTGATTTTTTACTTTCTATGCCTTGCAGGATTGGAGATGTTCTTGTGGATGCACTAGAAATACAATTTTACTTAGCATTTTGATCTATTTAATAGTTTAGATTAGGATTAGGAGTAGGTTTCCTTTAGTTTTATTTCTCACTATTTCTCTTTGTAATAATGAAGTTATGAACATAAGTGATCCGAAAAGATATTTTAATGACTTTGGTTGAGTTATTAATTGCATGTGTTAATTAACCATTTATGAAGTTGAATGAAAGAGGGAGGATTTAATGAAGAAGCATAGAATCCATAAGACAATATATAGATCTAAACTAAAGCAATAAGAACAACAAACCATAATAGGAGAAGTGATAACGGAGTTTGACAAGGTTGTCTACGTCTCTGGGCCTTTGTCTCAGTGGGGGAGGCTTCTGTATTAATTCTTCAATGCTTGCAAAGTAAAGAAAAATTACATCAAATGGATATCATATTGACCTCACTGTGTTCTTCTCGACCTCACAAATCCAACACAACTGAAGGCACTGAAAAGGACTGAGTGTAGCTCCCGAAAATGACCCACAAAGGTCTCCTCCTTAAGAGCTCCCCTATTAAAAAATGGCTTTGGCTTTACTTTGCTTCAACATAACTCTGCTCTAACTATCCTCCATGGCATCAAACAAGCCTAGTTTTTATAGATCTGAAGTTGGTTATCCTTCCCCAAATTCCTCCCAAAATGTGGGCTAAAAAAGAGTCCAGTATCCCCCAAAATGGGCCAAATCCTCCATTAACAGGCCTAAAAATCAATAAAAATCCAAAGCATAGGGTAAAAAACCCACTTTGCATATAAATTTGGGTTAAATCCCCCAAAATGGGTGTGTGTCCCCTATTATTGGTCATATGGCAATAGAAATTGGCCAAGCGCTAGCGCAAAGGGCTATACACTGGCCCAAAGGGCTAAGCGTTGGCCCTTAAACCACACTAGCACTTGGATATATGGTGCATTCCATGAGACCTGTAGGCTAAGGATATACCACTACACGCAAGTATGGGGATATCCCCCGTTCATAAGATGGAGGGTGCTGGAAACTCGTGCCTGGGTGGTTATACATAGGTTCATGCCCCTTTTGCATCGTGGTCATACACCATAATATAACCATGGGCTGGGGCTTATCCTCAACCCTTTTCCACACACATTAAAACAAATACACTTTAAATAAATATAAAGTGGTTTGTTTAAACAAGAAATAACATGACGCATTGGTGGTTGGTCCATTCTCAAAGCTCTGATCTACCAAAAGGTCATGGGGTCGAACCCCATGAGCTACAAAATTCTTCCCAGTCATTTAATGAGGGGATGCCATGTGGTAGCCCATGTCTGGGCCATGTGGCACCCTTTCATTGGTCCATGTAATGCCACATGTCAATGTTGGACTGGTTCACAATGTGCCACTTGTCCACATTACATTGATCCCTGCCACTTCCTAGTCACCCTGTTGTCGTGTTGCCACATGTCACTATGATGATGTCAGCATGGTGATGTCATTTTGATGTCAGCATTGAATTATGGTCAGTTTGACTGTTGAATTTTTAGTTTTTTGGGAAATAAGTCAGAGTTTGATAACTCTCCCATATGGAGCTCGTTTGAAAAAGTAAATATATGACTGGAATCAGCGTGACGAGCCGATCACAATGCAATTGGTTTCATCTGATTACGAGAACATTCATTTTTGAGCCTTTTCTGGACCTGAGAAGCCTCCTGGATCTGATTTTGGATCAAGAAGTGGGCACACTAAGAGAACCATGATATTAATGTTCTTATGGAAGTCCACTTTAAGTCTTTTCTCTCTGCTTTTCATTGAATATTTCTTTTCAAAAATACAATATCATCATGAAAATTTTAAATGGAATGTAAAGAGATAAGTAAATTTGAACTATCAATTCAACCCTGAGCCAAGGTGCCACCATGAGTAGGAATACACTCATATTAATAAGGATTTTTCTTCCAGCCTCTCAAGAGATCTTTCTCTTGATGATTCATGTTCCACCTTTTTGTAAATATATTTAATTTACTTTTCTATTTTTTATTTTGGTTCTTTTCATTTTGCTTGATTTTGATTTGTTTCTAAATAATTATGTCTGAGTCAACATCTCATTTTTGGAATGGAATTAGAATTCTCATTCATTAGCAGAAGTTGATAACTTCCCAAGCACCTGAGCAGTAAGTGCTAAAATGCAGATCAATAGAAGTAATTTTTTGTTCAAACCGGTGCTTCTGTTTTCTCATCGAAATTACAAGTAGATGCAATTATCATTAATAAAATTCTAATGATGTCCCCGTTTTAAGGAAAACATCTCAACTATACCTTCCCATCCTCGAGATGGTTTCCTAACAGAAATCTAAGTTTTCAAAGTGTGTTGAAGGTCATGAAAAAAGGAGAATGATTTTTAAATGATAAATTGTTTTATTCCAAACTATGAGATTTTCAATATCACCCCACCCTCTTGAATATTATTAAGTTCTACAAATCATAAAAAAATTCTAGAGGTTTGAAAGCACTGTAATGTGTGGGAAGGGTATGTAAACTAGTTGGGACACTGAATAGGTCTATTGGCAGCGGGTAAATGCATACATGATACTTAGCCAACTTTGTTGGGGTAATGAACAGTCTTGCTGGCAGTGAAGCGATGTCAGGTTTAAGAAGATCCTCAGGCATTTATTTCATTTTGATCAAAGTGCAATGATGTCCCGTATCATGAATGGATGAATCTTGGATAGGATAGAGGTACTAAAGTGGGTTAAATGACATCCCTGTCTGGGCTATGGACACATGCTAGTAGCAGTGGCCCTGTCAACAATATTGAAGTCAACTGCATAAACATCGCTACACTCGTAATCTAAGTTAATGTCATATTACATTTTTTTAGACATAAATACATCTGATGCCAAAACTAGGTTATTTTTGAGTTATGATCGAAATGCTTGACCTGTTGTTAATTCTTTCTAAAAATTTATTTCATCTGACCCCTTGACATGAATTTTTTGGTGATGCATAGATAATTGCTTCGTCTAGTATGTCGCCATAGTTTGCAACCACCAATAATTTTTTATTATTATCACAATCAAAGTCCCCACAACATATATTATATCTTTTTGTAGCTTCCATCACCTTTCATTTGTAAATCTGCATGTTTCTGAGTTTCGAAGCGATGATTGGGTTAAGGTTACCTTATTGAGTTTTATTTGTTTGCATTTTTGTTTGTTTTGTTTTAAATTCATGACTGTAAGAATGAATTTAAATATAAAACTTGGTCTTGGATTTATATCTTCTACCTAAGAAATTTGAATTTGAAGGTACACATATATTGCCAAGTTTCAAGTTTTATGAACTTATTAACTGATCCACTATTGAAATATTTGTGTATAATGGGTATTGTGAATTCATTGGTTCTATAGTTGATTGTTGGTTTAATTTGTGAAATGTTTGAATCCACTAAAATGTTGGTTTAACATTTGATATAGTCTTCATAAACTCAACAGTCATATCAACATTCATGTAAATTGATACAGGCGTGTTGTACCTACGTTGTCAATCTACCTTGTTGTCCTGAGTATTAATGAGATCATTCATTATGTGAATTGGGGTTTTGTACTGTTGGAGGGTTTTTTATTCATTGTGGGTAGTGGCTTGTAGTCTTATGAGTTCTCTGGTTTTTCATTTTCCCCAACTCTTCTTTTGAAGTTATGACAATCGCCAAACTTTGCATTTTTCGTGCCATTATAGTTTGCTTAGACCTCTCTCTATTGCTTGTCTGTTGGAACCCGAAACATACCTATTTTGATATATGTTGTATCCTTTTATAGTGGAAATGGCACTTGTGGTGCGAATAGAACCAAATGATTGTTTTTTTTTCTTTTAAACCCGTAATTTCATACCAGAGACACGTTTTTGTGGGAGCATTTCTGAGCAAACGGTTATGAATTAGGAAAAACCGTTTAAAACCCCTTTCAGAATTGGGGTCATTTACCTTCTGCTTGGGAATATTTTTCAGAAACGAATCTATTTCAAAGGTATGTTTCATTTTATGGATAGCATTTTCTCAGAAAATCTGTTTCATCTAAGTTTTTCTTTTTTCCCCTTTTATCTCTGTGGGTTTGAAGATATGCAAAAAACGGCTGAGTTTTATCACAGACAAAGGATAGACCCTTCTATAAAATACCTATTTGATGATCCACATGATTACTATGTATTCACTAAACCAAAAATTTTTCCTTTGCAAACCCCCATGGTTAAGAAATCACGATGCATTGTTTTTCAACCAGAAAATCGTTGAACAGGTAATGGATGTGATGAAAGAATTTTTTTTCCCTATCCTTTCTTTTGAGCATAATTAGGGTCATAAAAACAAACTCCACTATCATAGATTCAAATTTATCAGATGCCTCTTTTTCAAATTGCTAAAATAGAAAATAGTTGTTTGGTTGTTTTTTTTTATTTGATTATGTTTTGAAAATAAAATAGATTAGATATTATTTTTTTATTTTATTTTTACTATTTTAAACTAACTACATAATCATATAGTCAGTCTCTTTTGAGTAATAGTTAGCATTGTATCTAAATATCAAAACTATTTTTCTATCTACAGGAAATGGATGGTTATGATTCTGATTACATGGAGCAAATACCTTGGGTCTTATGCTCAATTATTCTGTAGCTTTTGTCTTTGTTTATAAAACTTTGGTTTATTTTTTGACAAACCAACTCATGCATGAGTGGTTTCTAGTTTCACTATTTTTGTAATATTATCTGATTTTTATGGATTCAACTCTATCTTGTACGATAAAATAATTTGAATCCTAAACTAGTTTAAATACTAGTCACTCTTAGTAGTGAGGACATATTTGGTTTGGATACATTATGGACATATGACTCTCAATACTGATATGGAAAATCTTCTCACTCCTTGGCTTTAAACCAGCATGGTGCTTACCCATTATGTTTTTCCTTTATCTTATGAAATGCTAATATGTTTTTACAGCTTTAGTCTTATCAGCATATGATATTTCATATTATTCAACACTTTAATTCTGTCTATAAATTGTTGTCCTATATTACATTTGTGATTGATGAAATATCCAGTAATACTGAGAGGGGGGGGGGTGAATCAATATTGCCTACTTTTTCTTTTTATCTTCAGCAATATTAAGAACACATATTAATTATTCAATTAAGAAATATATGATGAAATAAAACCCCTTATGAACACAAGATTTTATCATTGAACTCAACAGGGAAAACCACCAACTCTTTTCTTATTAATAAAAAGTTCTTTTACAAACTGTTTTCAAGCTACAAATTTATGGAGAGACATTCCCCATGTTTATTTAGCTACAGTTGAAGGGATGCTGCCACACCCCATTTACTAGCTACAACTAGAAGGATGCACCCACACCCTCATTCATCTGTGCCAACAGGTAGCAGGCTTCAACCCCCTGCTTAGTCAACCACAACTAACAAGGAAGTACCAACTCCCTCTATTCACTAGCATCAACTGATAGGAGGCTTTGACCCCCTGTTTAGTTAGCTCCAACTGGAAAGGAAGCACCAAATCCCCTACAGGCTCCAACCTGCCCTTGCACCACCTGACCACCCTTAGCTTATAATGCAATTCATTCTCTTCTGCTCCTCATAGAATTTGACTCATGAAGTCATTGTTGTACTTTCTACTTTTCTATTGCAGCCTCTGCTTGTATGGTATTCTTTATCAAGTTCTGGATTGCATAATTGTTTCTTTGTTTTCTTTTGTTCTTGATCTTCAATTAGAAATTGACTGGCACCTTAGAATGAATATTTATTCATATTGGACTCTACTCTTGTTTTAGATCTTATTTTATGAACCAGAGAGACCCTTTCTTCTCACCACTTTTTATCGTTTATATAATCTTCAAACTCCTATGAAATTTAGAAACATCTTTCCCCTTCATTTGAACCATTGTAGCTTTTCATTTCAAATGATAATCTAAAATTTAATTAATATCATTTTTTCTTTCCCTCCCCTTCAATCACTCAGCCCCGAGGATCAACAAGCCCCCCCAGACCAGCCCCACCACTTGGTCCCCCCCCTATGCCCAATTCATCAAAATCAAATTTGATGGAGCAACCAAAGGCAACCCGGGAACAACAGGATGGGGAGTAGTGATCAGAGATTCAGAAGGAAAGATCCTGGGGCTGTTAGTAGGCTTCCTAGGGGAAACGAAAAATAATGTTGCAGAGTTAACAGGCTTATTGAGAGGTCTGCAGGCAACAATGGAAAAAGACCATCGCAATATAGTCCTGGAAGGAGACTCACATGTCATCATCCATCTAATCACCAAGATTATAAATGGGAGTCCAACTTCAAAGATCTCACCAAGCTATCGACTCTCGGGAATTCTAGAAGACTTCAAATGCCTCCTCACACCCACTCTCAGCATCTTACCTTCCCACATGAAGCGAGATGAAAATCGAGTAGCAGATTGCCTAGCAAACGAAGCAGTCGAAAGGGAAGCTGAATACTCCTTCTAGGTGGACCATGCCCCAGAATGCTCAGACATCTTCATGAGGTGCCAAGCCTTAGCTAACAGGGATCTACTCGCCCCAGATGGGGTGACACGAGAGCATCAGTAGACACGCGGGCGGTCGCCGAGACGCCCATTTATTGCATCAACCGGTGAGCGCCCTTCGATTATTAATTAGACAATGGCCTGCACCAGCCACCTCCAGTTGATGAGCCCTCTCGAGTGAGGGAGATGTACCAGTAGACAGAGAAATCACCACCCAGCCTTAATGGCCTTGGTGGTCATGGTAGCTTGGCATTTAATCACGGTGATGAATTGGGAAGAGATGCATTGGCCCCTAGCAGTGTTCACTCTGTTCGAGCAGCAATTCCGACCTTCGCCGAAGTTTGGGAGAGGAGAGGCCAATATGATAGGAACTCAGACCGCTTCCAGGGTCTCCACCATGCCCAACCTCAGAGGGAAATCGTGCAGAGGGGCCGCCTGGTACAGGGCTGAATCCCGGCGCAAGCGCATACGAAATTTTGAGCGATCACTTGCCTTAGCGTCCACCCGACGCAAAAGATGACCATGGATGCCTCCCATGGTGATTTTAGAGGAAATTAGTCTGGAGGAGGCTATGCAGATCCACCCCTCAATTGCACATGCAGAGGAAAGCAAGCTACCGCCCAAAGATGCCCTGTGGAACCCCAGCGCTGATAGCACGGAGGACCTCTTCCCACCCTGCATTGTGGAGGAGGAAACCCCTCTCGACAACACCACAGGGATGGCAGAGCCAGCAGGAATTCTGACCTGAGCAGCGGGGGACTCCAGCACATGAGATTTCGACGATAGCGGAGGGTTGGAACAACCTTCCTTCTCTGAATTATGGCACCTCCCACTCATCTTCGAGCTCCAGAATCTGATGGACAACCAAGATTTTCGCCTCGCCAGGATGGACCAAAGGCTGGACATGCTCTTTGCAGCCCACTCCAAGAACCTTCCGAAGCGGCAGTGTCCGACGTGTGCGCAGGCATACTCGCTTCCAGCAGGCTGGTGTTAGAAGAGGAACGAACGACCAAGCACGAGAAAATAGATTCACCAAAGTTTCTGGTTAGAAGTATCTCTTCTGTCTCAATTTGGTTAGAGCACTCAGTTTCTTTATGTCTAGTTATGGCTTCTTTTTTGAAACTTATTAGTATAATATCCCTGGTTTCCTTCGGGCAGGGCATTCACATGTATATTTTGGCAACAGGGTTGCACCTGGCATAGGAGACCCAGCTGTCCTGGTTTCCTATTCAGGCAGGATAGCTGGCATCCTCAATAGTCATTGTATACTCCTTTTTGCTAATATAATAGGTTCCATCCTTTTTTATTTAAAAAAAAAAAAATATCATTCTTCCTTTTTTATTCATTATTCATGTTTTTCATGATTTAACTCTCTTTTAATCATGGTTGTGTATCAGTTCATTTTTGTCATAAATTGATCACAGTCATGGATCAATTTAATACTCTATACTCGATCCCTAATATTTGTTATATTTTACAGAGACTAAATTATATGAAGGCGCTTCCTTCAAACCATCACATATGACCGTGCGTTACAGAACTATGGGATTTACCAATTATGGCGACATGTTATAATTTCCTTTTAAAATTATTATAGAATATGACCAACGGTGGTGACCAAATTCTAATCTTGAATGCATGCTTGATAGTTTTACCAAATCAACAGTCATAATTCGATCTTCTGATGAGATGGATGACTGACGGGATTCCAGCACTTTTCCCTTCTAGTTTTCGTGACTTCCAATACTTCAGAACTCCCGATTACGATATCGCCAAAACAATCAAACGTTTCACGTTTATTTCACAGAGACAGATCAACGATCCTCTTTATACCTTACACTCCATACAATACTAAATCTGACGGCTATGACTTAATCATTCATCGAGATGGACAACCACCATTTACTACGCGACTTTGTATACTACACTTACGCTATCCTTCCACAGTGTTAGATCGATGGTTGAGAATTCTCCCGATGTGATATTCAGATTGGACAACTCATGTCCACTTCAGAAATTCATCCTTTAGGACTTTGGCACTTAGGCCCTTCTGTACTTCGACATTTCATCCTTTTGGTCCTTTGACATTTCTACGTTCAAGACTTCTGGATATTAGAGTATTTGCTTGCTATGCAAAACTCCCAAAGTAGAAACTCCTGATGTGACGTAAACCTGCTGACATCACATAATGACTTGGGACATTCCAAGTAGCTACCATGTGTCACTCATATTCGTGATCTTCACGTACCTAAAATGCTAAATCAACTTACGCTTGTCATTTCCTGATTGTGCCACGTGTCCTTCTCAAATCAATGGTCCTTGTTCCTTTGTGATATGATGGCCCAGAGTTTATTGAGTCTTCGCATTTTTCCAGTTTGGAGGACTACTCACCTCCCTTATTCCATTCATGATGTCACGATATACGATTTCCCGATATTCTCTTATGTTGGATCGATGATTCATGACCCTTGATGATCCAATGGTCTAGATCATATCGCAATTTCGTGTTTTGCGAGTTCATGCAACACTGTCTTTGACTTTCCTAATCTACGAGACAATGAAATTCCAATCACTTGCCATGTGTCCTTTTGATCCAACAGATCAGATCATTTTGTTTCTTTGGAGTGTTAACTAACTCATGGTATTATCCTCCTTGCAGCTCCACTGGATCTAATGGCTGACGAATATTATTGAAGCAGATCAACGATGACGATCATAAATGGTCCTCAAGCCCACAATCACTCAAATGACTGATGTGCATTGTATCAAACGATCAACATGGTAAAACTCTTGATCGGACGACTGCTAAGCTTCTCGCATTTTCTGCGCACTGATCAACTGTTCAGTATTTTCACTGATCCCGGTGACATCTCTACAATATGTTCTTCCTTCATAAATTTTGAGCTTTTGATTATTCGCTTCTCCTGTTCGCTCTTTCAATATCTGCACACTATTTGACATCTCTTGCTTAACTGATATATTGTTGAAATCAATGAAAATATCATTTTTCGTTTAACAACAGATCATCACATTGATTGTTGACATCAATGGCAATCTCATATGTGGTTATTCATCATTAACAATAGATCATCACATTGAATATTGACATCAATGACAATATTTCCAACAATCTCCCCCTTTTTCATTGAGGTCAACCCATTAACTTCATATACAAAAAATCCCCCTATGTTGATGCTTTCCTTTTATGAAGTTTTACTTTATATAAAGTTTCTCTCCCCCTTTGACATCAATGGAAAAGTGTTTATTTTCCTATGATCTGTCTGTATAAGTACTTCTCTGACCACTCGTAACTGTATGTTACTGACTAGACTGAACTTGGGTGACTCTTCCTACAGACATGTTCTGCCAGTCATAGATGATTGACTCCCCCTGTTAATATGCTTTTTCTCTACTTCTGACTACTCTCCCCCTTTGTTTCTGAAAAGGTATCTCTTCCTCATAAGTTTTCATCCCTTGTCAATTTACTAACTTCTTGTTATCTCTATAGGATGTCATGTACATCATTTTGTACCTCAGAATCTTTCTTCTACAGATGTCATTGTTTTACTGGAACACTACACAATTGTAGCTCATATTATTCAAACAAATATTGGATCTACCCCATTGATTCTCATCGATCTCTAACTAGGATACCAATTTGTTTTTATATCATCCACCTTGACATCTTTACTCTCAACAATATTATGTAGCCTAAGATTGTAGCATCTGTATTATTTCTTGGTAGAATCATATCCAAGAAGGATACCTTCATTAGATCCAACATCACATTTTCCAAATTCTCATCACACCTTTTGATGTAACCCTTACTTCCAAAGACCTTTAAGTATTTTACCGACTGATCTCTTCCAAAATAGGGCTCACAAGGAGTTTTACTACTATTAATCCTGAGATGACCTCTGTTCAATATGAGTATTGATGTGATTACAACTTCCCTCCAATATCAATACTAATTGATGGAATATCCATTAGATAATTTTCTTCATTAAGAATAGCCTTGCATCTTTCTTGGACAGAGATCACCTTTTTTTTCTTTTCTTTTAGAAGGAGTTTCAGTGTAACATTTAAACTAGGATTGAAAGATTTCTGGTGTAATCATTACTCAATTCTTTTTGTTGTTCTACCATTGGAGATTCATCATCAACGTCATTATTATGTGTGCCAGAAGATTCTTTATTCTTGTCTTGAGAATATTCCTTATTAGTAGTTTCATCCTCCAAACTCCTATCATTAACTTCATCACTTTTAGGAACAATATTTTCCTCATCTTTCTTGTTTGCTACTTCAGATTTTATTTTCCATGTATTCTTATTTACTCTTGTTGTAATATTGTGTGAACCATTTATTATTGGTTGTCTTCTTGAGTTCCAACATTCATGGGCTTTGTTACCATATCTACCACAACTGTAGCATTTCATATTGTAGAAATGTGTAGCAATATGTCCAACATGATTGCAGTTCCAACATATTATACTGTTGTTGAACCTACCAACTTGTTTTCTTCCATTATGCCTACAATCCAAGGCTTTATGACCATATTCATTACAAGAAAACAATAACCTTTAAAGACACTCTCATACCTTCTTTGATTCATCCATGAAGGTGTCTCTCTTCTAAACTTGCTTTGAGGTGTATGAGTATCTTCTGGATATATTCCTTGATCTGATCTTCTAAGTTTTGTAGTGTTTCTTTTATTCTTTAAACATGAAGAAACCATATAATACTTGATTTCCCTTTTCATAAAAGAAAGAATTGCATCAAACCTGTCTTCACTCTTTAAAAATGAAGCACTTGCATCAGGTTTCTTGAGATTATTGATTTCTTCCTTGTTTTAGCCAAGGCCGGTTTTATCATATGGTGATCTCTGACTATCCAAGATCTCATCCAGGGTCACGGAGTTATTCAAGAACTTGATTTTGGTGTCTAACTTCTCAACCTTCTTTATAAGATTCACAACTTTTGCTTCCATCTTATGAAAATATTCTTATTTTTTGTCCAATTGGTTCCTTACTACCTCTTCTCTCCTTTTGGCTTCTTCAAGTTGGATATTAAGATTGACATAGTTTTCACTTAGTTCTTTTAGATATGCAAGGTTTTTGCTTGAGACATCATCTTCTTTCTTTTCTTCTTTTGCTTGAATGATTTCATTTTTCAGTCTCTTGATCTCCTCTTCTTTCTCTTCTAATTGATTTTCCTGCTCATATATTATCTTTTTATTATCCTTGAGCATTTCCTTTATTTCCAAGACATGCTTTTGACACTTTTTAATAAATTCTTGAGTGTAGTCATGAAGATAGCTATAGTTTGATTCATTATGGTGATAGAGGTATTGAGAGAGACTCCAATCAACCTTTTATTTGGCCTTTGATAGTTTTTGTTCTTCTTCTTCCATGGGATAGATGCTAACAGACCATTCTATTATTTTATTTGAATCTTCTTATCTACTTGCAGGGAATAATTCAATATCAACATTATTGCAATTGAAATATTGTGGAGAGTTTTTACCTTTATTGATGGTCGAGTCTTATCTTTTGATTTGATACATATTCTTGGGAGGATGAGAAGATTCTTTGGAGGTATCATCACTAGACATGCCATCTTCAATTTTAGTATTAGTAATAGGATTTGATCCTTTATTTTGTATCTGTGGTCATATCTAAGGCCATATTTGCTTGAGGGAGATCTTTGTAGACTGAGAAATTTATTAAGGGATTCAATCCCTTCCTTTAATTTTTCAACAGTCTTAAGTTGATCCTTTAGTTGTTTACACCTTTGTTTATATTTTCTCAGATCGTTCAAAGAACTTTCAAGCTCAACTTCCATATCGAATTTTGCTTCAATGTCTGAGTATTCTTCAAAAAAATCTTCATCATTAGAATTGTTCTAGACTGAACTTTGTTCTGGTTGAAATTCATCATTTGACTTCTCATATGGGTAGAGGTCCTTTAATTTTTCCCAGAGTTCTTTTGCAAAGTTACATTCACCTATCATCTCTTTGATATCATCAGGTAATCCATCAAGGATTGTATTCATTTACATTGAGTTAATTTTCTTGGCTTTCTTTTGAGATGGATTCCTTACTCTATTTGGTGGGAAATAATCAGTGATCACTGGATTCCATACATCATGTCCCAATGCCTTCAGATGAATTTCCATTCTTGTACTCCAAAATATGTATTATTCTTTTCTAAGTGTTGGAGTTCCATTCTCATTGTAAATCTTTTGTCCATCCATGTGTGCTTAATTTGATCTTCCTTTCAGTTTGTTAGACTGTTCTTAAAGAAACCTTGGCTCTAATACCAATTGATGAAATATCCAGTAATACTGAGAGGGAGGATGGGTGAATCAGTATTGCCTACTTTTTCTTTTTATCTTCATCCATATTAAGCACACATATTAATTATTCAATTCAACAATATATTATGAACAACAAACCGTTATGAACAAAATATTTTATCATGGAACCCAACAAGGAAAACCACCAACTCTTTTCTCATTAATAAAATGTTCTTTTACAAAATTGTTTTCAAGCTACAACTTGATGTAGAGACATTCCCCATATTTCTTCAGCTACAACTGAAGGGATGCCTCCACACCCCATTTAACAACTACAACTGGAAGGATGCACCCACACCCTCATTCACCAACACCAATTGGTAGGAGGCTTTGACCCACTATTTAGTCAACCACAACTGACAAGGAAGCACCAACTCCCTCTATTCACCAACACCATTTGGTAGGAGGCTTCAAAACCCTGTTTAGTCATCTACAATTGACAAGGAAGCACCAACTCCTCTGCAGTATCCAACCTACCCTTGCACCACCCAACCACCCTTAGTTTATAATGCAATTCATTCTCTTCTTCTCTTCATCGAAATTGACTCATGTGGTCATTGTTGTACTTTCTACTTGTCTGTTGCAGCGTCTGCTTGTATTATCTTCTTTATCAAGTTCTGGATTGCATGATTTTTGCTTTGTCTTTTTCTGTTCTTGATATTCAATTAAACATTGACATGCACCGTAGAATGAAGAGTTCTTCATCTTGGACTCTGCTCCTGCTTTAGATCTTCTTTTATGAACCACATAGACCCTTTCTTCTCACCACTTTTTCTCGTTTATATAATCTTCAAATTGGTGTGAAATTAAAAAACATCGTGTACCTTCATTTGAACCATTGTACCTTTTCATTTCAAATGATAATATAAACTTTAATTAATATCATTTTTTCCTTTTTTATTCATTATTCATGTTTTTCATGATTTAACTCTCATTTAATCATGACTGTGTATCGGTTGATTTTTGTCATAAATTGATCACAGTCATGGATCAATTTAATCCTCTATACTCAATCCCTAATCTCTATTATATTTACAGAGGCCAGATTCTGTGAAGGCACTTCCTTCAAACCATCACATACGACCATGCGTTATAGATCCATGGGCTTTACCAATTATAGCGACATGTTATAATTTCCTTTTAAAATTCTTATAGCATATGACCAACGATGGTGACCGAATGCTAAGCTTGAATGCGTGCCTGAGATTTTTACCAAATCAACGGTCATAATGCAATCTTCTGATGAGATGGACGACAGATAGGATTTTGAAACTTTTCCTTTCGAGTCTTCATGACTTCCAATACTTCATAATTCCCTATTACAATATCGCCAAAACAATCGGACATTTCACATTTATTTTGTGGACACATATCAATGGTCTTCTTTAGACCTTAGACTCCTCAGTACACTACTAAATCCGATGGTTGTGAATTAATCATTCATCGATATGGACAACCACCATTTACTCCGCGACTTCATATATTACACTTAAGTTATCGTTCCACTATGTTAGATCGATGGTTGAGAATTCTCTTGATGTGATCTTCAGAGCAGATGACTTATGTCCACTTCGAAAATTCTTCCTTCGGGACTTCAACCCTTAGGCCCTTTGGATATGGGCCTTTTGGTCCTTCTGCATTTCGACGTTTGGGACTTCTGTATATTAGAGTATTTTCCTGCTATGAGAAACTCCCGAAATAGAAACTCCTGATGTGACGTAAACCTGTTGACGTCACATGGTGACTTAGCATGTTTTGAGTAGCTTCCATCTGTCACTCATATTCGTGATCTGCACATACCTAAAATGTTGAATCAACTTGATACTTTTCATTTCCTAATTGTTCCATGTGTCCTTCTCAAATCAACGGCCCTTGTTCCTTTGTGATCTGATGACCCAGATCTTATTGGGTCTTTGCATTCCATGAGTTTGGAGGACTACTCACCTCCCTTCTTCCATTCCTGATTTCCTGATATCTGCTTATGTTGGATCAACGGTTCATGACCCTCCATGATCCAATAGTTTAGATCATATCACGATTTCGCATTTCACGAGTTCATGCAACACTGTCTTTGACTTTCCTGATCTGCGTGACAACGAAATTCCAATCACTTGCCACGTGTCCTCTTGATCCAATAGATTAGATCATTTCACTGCTTTGAAGTGTTAACTAACTCCTAGGATTATCCTCGTTGCAGCTCCACTGGATCCGACAACTGACAGATATTCTTGAAGCAGATCAATGGTCATAATATTTCAATGGTCCTCAAGCCCATAGTCACTCAAATGACCGATGTGCATTGTATCAGATGATCAACATGGTCAAACTCTTGATCAAACAACTACTGATCTTTTTTCATTTTCTGTGCATAGATCAGCTATTCAGTATTTTCATTGATCCTGACAACATCTCTACAATCTGTTCTTCCTTCAGAACTTTTGAGATTTCAATTATTTTCCTCTCTTGTTTGGTCTTTTGATCTTTGCACACTATTTTACATCTCTTGCTTAACTGAGATATTGTTGACATAAATGACAATATCATTTGTCATTTAACGACAAATCATTACATTGATTGTTGACATCAATGACGATCTCATTTGTCATTTAACAACAAATCATCACATTGACTGTTGACATCAATGACAATCTCAGTTGTGGTTATTCATCATTAACAATAGATCATCACATCGCCTATTGACATCCATGAGAATATTTCCAACAAATATTTCATTTAAATATCATGGATTTATGCTAGATATTAGATGATGTATTACATGAATGCTTTGTTTTAAGTTTCTGTTATTATGAGAGTTCATCATTATAACATCATCAGATCTGTATATTTATCAGTTTACTTTGATATTCTTGTTCCAAAACAGCTTTGAGTTTTCTCTGGGAGTGTTAGCACCATCCTGTTACAGGTTTTCCTCATAGGAAGGACACCGAGGAGCTTGAATTTCACAGGGACATAAACTCATTTTAATCTATTAATTATAGGTCAATTTACTTGCATTTTCTTGAGTTATATAATTTATAAATGAAATAGGAATAGTTCAAATTAGCTTTGACTGTTTATGTCTCCTTATTTCAATTACTTTTGATTTCTATTATTTAGTTCTTTATGACTTTAAATATTAAACAGAAAACATAAAATGTATGTGATTTATCTATCTACTTCTTAAACACTTTTCAAAAACATCGATTTCGCAAGATATCCTGTAAATGTTGCAAATTGTATATACATTGTTTATAAGCATATGTACATATTCATCTTCTCACTGTGATATTTGTAATTATTGAATTTATATATGTATGATTATATATTTTAGATTAGTTTCCTTTCTTTTTTTAATTTTAGGACTTTAGTTGGCCAACAGAGCCATTAAACTTGTCATGTCATTTCATTCCAAATGAATTTGGTTATTTAGACAATGCCAGTGTGGATTTGACCTTCCAGTTGACGGTGTGTCCATTATGCCGGTAAACAAGATGCCAAAAAGGGTACGGGATAGGAGACAACCTTTCTTGACTCCTATATTATAGTTATCTTATTTCAACCATCCATTAGTGTTTATAAACTTATAAATACATTTCTTATATAGCCTTACTGCAAAAACTCTTAACTTGAAAGTTAATTTCAACTCTTCTAACCTATTTCAGAGGTTAGTCCCAGGCATAGTGTCAAATGTTTTTCTAAAATCAATGATACAAAAAAGGATATTGGTTTTATACTTACGACACTCCTTTGTAATAATCCCAAATATAAAAAGGTGGTCCACAATGGAATGGTACCCTCTAAATCTTTCCTAGCCTTTAGCTCTTTTACATGGTTTTCTAGCAATGTGTGGATCTTATTTTCCAAAATGTTGTCATATAACTTAGCTAACATGGGTATAATCATAAAGGTGATATAATTAGAGGGACTTATTGTTTTTGGACAATTGGTTTGGATATTTCATTTCCATTGATGTCAACCCTTGGAGGGTTCGAGATACCCCATAATTGTTATCGACATTGATGGTGAGTTAGTTTTCATTGATTTCAACAAGAGTGGTTGATGTCAACAAGTGTGATGGGTGAATTTGAAGAAGTCTACAAGAATCCATAGAGGTGTGTTTATGAAACCCAAAGTTGATCGAAGAACTATGACATGGAAAACAATGTAAATGCATGTAATACATTCATATGTGAATAGTTCAAGTCATGCCATTTCCAGTGATAATTGGTACTTCACATGGCTCCTTATAGATGAGGAGTTTTGGCCTTGTGAATTTACAATCCCCAAATAATGGTAAAGAACCCCTATTTGGTTACAAGTCATTAACTAAAGGGTAAAGTGGTTGTATTAAGAAGCCCATAAAATAGGGAGACATGTTACTAAGGAAAAACATAAATACACCTCAAGAAGTCTTTCATTTGTACATTCACAAACAAATTCTATTGAATATATTTAAGTGAATAAGTGATATGGTTTATATTGTTATTGGAAAATATGAGGTTGAATCTTAGGTAGAGAGTTTAAGCTTGTGAAGTAAGGTCGAAGGTGAAAGTCTTGGATTTGCAGTAAATGTGACTAACCCTAATTTCTGAGGTATCTGCGGGTTACAAGTGAGAAGGGCACACATGTACATGGTTTGTAGTGGAGGAAAGCATGGATATCAATGGGAAGTATAGGAGCAAGTAGTGGATCTGTGAAAAGTCTTGTGAAATGTTTACAAATGATTCTTGTACCAGGTTATTGATGTTGAGGTTGGTTTACTCATTTGTTTTATGAAACAACATGGTTTCTACAAGATCATAGGTATGCTTATGTGCTACTTTTGAGGCTTATGGTTCTATTGTTATGTTACATGCTTGAGGCATTTCATGGTAGCGATTATGGATGGTAGAACTTGGTGATGTTATTATACATTGTGAGAGGCACATCTTGGATACTTGGAATATGTTTGGTAGTCAGTAGTAGAAGATAGAAGAAAAAAAAGGAAAAGACAAAGACAAAGAAAAATTGCAGTTGTAGCAACGATTCATATGAGGATGAAGAAATATCCAACTTCATAAGGAATTTGAATAAAGGAACCAACAATTACAAAGGTATGATTCCCTTCAAATATTATAATTGTTGTAAAATTGGTCATTTTGAAAATAAGTTTCCTAATGCTAAATAAGATAGTGATGAAGAAGAAGATCCCAAGAAAGAAAATAAATATCAAAAGGGAAATATGAAAGGAGATAAAAAGAAAGTCTTCAAGGAAAATATCTACTCAAGAGAAGACAATTCTTCATATGATGAATATGATGAAAGCGATAGTGACTCATAGATAGTACTCTTTATGGCTACGAAAAATTAAAAAAAAGTAACTCCTGGAAGTGAATACGAATGTGTAGTGGATCTTGAGGTAGAATTAATCACTATTGTAACTGATCTAAAGAAAGAAAGGAAGAAAAACAAATCATCCAAAGAAGAAATCATCTCGTTGAAAAACCAATTTGAAGAAGGGAAGAGAAAGGAATAATTAATGTAGATCTAGATGATAGCGAAAGAAAAAGAGTGTGAGAATATTGAAAAGGAAATCTTGACATTGAGAGTCGAATTCAACAATATCACAAAGAACTTGAAAAGTTCTCAACTGTTAGAAAACATTCTCAAAATTCAAATTCCATATAGTGACAAATCTGGACTAGGATAGTGGAATGTTCATTTTTAGGAAGGTTCAAGCTCCATGACAAAAGAAACATAACAAAAGAGTTATGAATAAGTTATGAAAGGAAGGAATCATTGCCAACAAGAATCAGAAGGGAATGAATACATAAGACCTTCCACATTCAATCAACAAAGAAGCTTCAATCATAATGAAGGAATCAACATGTAAGAAAAGATCATGATCAACCAAGGAAGGAATTCAGAAGCAACACACCACAAAGAACATCATTCACTCTTATGTATGCAATTTTTTCTTATGGTCATTGTTTTAATTGTACTAACATTGGACATAAAGCTATAGATTGCAGGAATTATGGAAGAAATGCACAAACAAGAAATGCTTATGTGGCTCCACATAATATTGAATGTTACAAATGCCACAACTATGGACACATAGCTAGAAATTGTAGAACTGTGATAGAGCATGCCATGAAGGAAAACGTTTATGTGAGATACATGAAAGTTTGGATAAGAAGTGAAAAAAAAAAAATGTGAATGAAGACCATGTCCCCAATATTGTACTCACAATATTTATAATAGTGGAAGATCATAATGAATTCATAGGCCAAGAGGAAGATGTTAGAATCCAGGAAGAGGATGAAGTCAGAATTCAGGAAGAAAATGAAAATAATGTTAGAATTCAGAAATAGGATGAAAAATAAAATGATGAATCCATAGACAGAGAGTAAGATTACTCTACATTAAAGAAGGTATTTTTCTAAGCCATCCAACTTGGAGACTCCCAGTAAATATGAATATTGAAGAGAGGGATTCGGTCTAGTATCTATCGGGGATGATTTTAAGGATGGAAATTTATTTTAAAATGTAGAAACCTTGGTGAATATTACTAATCCTTCATATGCCAACCATAAATGTTTGGCGATTTTTTTTTAAATATTCAAATTTCTAAGGATTTTATATAGTTTGTATAAA
Source organism: Picea mariana (assembly GCA_032191745.1). Lineage (NCBI taxonomy): Eukaryota > Viridiplantae > Streptophyta > Pinopsida > Pinales > Pinaceae > Picea > Picea mariana. The sequence continues at coordinate 796 of JASDQU011443226.1, read as the reverse complement.
ATTTTGGTGATTTTAAAGGTAAAATAATTTTATCCTATAGAACTTGGGTGAATCATTTTTAGAATATCGATTTTTTTTGGGGGGCAAACCTTGGAAAATTAGCTCATGAGTGAAATTTATCCCCTAAAATCATCCATCGCAGCTACTGCAAATCAAAGAACCATCCTTCAAGAAGTTAGAAGTATTTTTATAGACAAATCCAGAGTTGTCAGATAGGAAAAGTAAAAAATGAAAGATTGAACGATTAAGAAAATGTGTTCCCATGTAGATATCAGAGGAATATCATCGACACACTTTTAGGCAGGGATATATTCATTACAGGTTCAAGGATTTACTTCATATCAATGGACATATTTGATTCAGTTTGATAAATAGGAATATATGATAGATGAGTTAGCATTTTGGATAGTTGAGTAGTAGATTTATTAAAAGCTTATGATATATGGTCAAAGATGGATTTAGGAGATCATTGATAGTTCTATATAGATATATCACATATCATATTTACAATTGGCATCAGTGGAATTAGTGGACAAGCGGAATCACTTTGTAAGAAGAAGACATGTAGTAAAAGGAATAGAAAAATACGGAAAGAGAAACCGCCAACATAAACTATATTATGAGAGGGACATTGTTGAACAATGTGGTCATTGATGTCTAACCAATGAACATAGCATTCCATGAATATTTGAAGTAAACAAATTTTGAATGATTTTTATATCTGTTAGAAAGTTACAAGAGGAAGAACAAATGAGAAATAAGAAATATTGGAAGATAAGAGAGGAAACATACACAC
>JASDQU011443225.1:0-17066 GCA_032191745.1 Picea mariana | reverse complement strand
AGCTCCCTTTGTCCAGACCCTTGCTCAAATAATTCACACACAGAATTTTGATGATTAATGATGTCTCCCTTATGACATCATAAGTTATATGCTTCACAATGTCTCTGACCCTCTTCCTTATGAGATCATAAGTTAGGTGCTTCTCTCAAACTCTATCCATGTTGTCAATACCACGCATGAGATCATAAGTTTGGTATCTCCAATCTCTATCATGTTTTTCACCATGAGAAGGCCTCCTTATATAAGCTTGGAGAGACCTAACCACTTGAGAGATCTTTGGGATATGTTGAGGATTCCTCTCCTTCAGTTGTGGATCTTCCCTAAGATCATGCCTTGACCTCGGATTAAAATCCAACCAACTTTAGAGATTGAGGGGATTCTTCCCTGATTTATCTCAACAAACCAAAATTTGCTCAGAAATGGTAGCGCTCCCCCAAAAGGGTGCACAGATCGTTTCAACGCTCCTCCAAAGAAGGCTAGGGAGTGTCGGTTCTCCCTGATAGTGGGTAGGGGAGTGTTGCCTTCCAAAAATCATTTTTAAGCAGTTTTATTCATGGAAAATGCTTTTTACTCTTCATCAGATGATTTCTCTTCCTAAAACCAGTCTTTGAGGGTGTCTTAAGTGTCCCTGTGATGTCGTTAGAAGTAAGACATAGGCAAGATGGCAGTATTATGTTTGCGACACTTGCGACACTTGTGGTCAAGATGCAACACTTACGGACAAGATGCGACACTTACAACACTTGTAATGATGACACTTGCGACGCTATTGAAGTGAGTAATTTTGATGTGTAACACTAAAACAATCAACCACAACATAAATATAATCATGATTCTTTTTAGACATAGGTAGACCTCCTACAAAGTCCATGGAAATTCTTTTCCAAGGACGAGAAGGAACCGGAAGTGGAGTATACAAACCCAACTTTATATTGCTAGTCTTGCTTGTAGCACATAAAGAACATCCTATTACATATATTGAAATAATTTCATTCATTTTAGGCCAATAGCAATACCTTTGCAAATTAGCCATTGTCTTGCCTACATCAAAGTGGCCAGCAATAAGAGAAGAATGAGATTCCCTTATGAGGTTGACTATTTCACCCTATGGAATACATAGCTTTCCAAGATGATACAAAATCTTATCATGCACTGATCCAGGTGGATATCGGTGGCCACCCACCTTTTCCGACTGGCTCAAAACAGTTTTCTGGCAATTTTGGCAATTTACTATTTTTAGCAGGTTTTAACTTCCGGGGCCATTTAGAGGGCCTAAATGAAGGTTTTTATAGATATAGGTTCTCAATCATAGCTAAAGGCATGATTGAGCCATCAAAATGAATCTCCTCGATGATACCTTTCCAATGAGCTATCATATGCCTAAAACGGAGATCGTATGCAAAAGTTACGACCCCGGGAAGTTGATGTACTAACTTACCCAAACAGGGCCCACATGACTTTTGGCGCTTCATCTCCTAGGGTTAGGTCTTTGGACGTCTAGGTTTTTTGGAATTCCTTTTTATTGTAAGAGGGCCTTCAGAGCCTCATTGTAATCATCTTCTTGAGAATGCAAGTAGCCGTCACATCTCTTCTCAGAGATAAGCTGCCACCATTCCAACAAGTCTTTCACTCTATATTTTTATAGTCTCTGTACATTTCTTTCATTAATAGAAATCGTGTATTACCATATATTTGTGTTTATGGTTACATCTCTGATACATTTCTGTTATATTATTGAATATCTGTGATATCTCTGTGCATTTCTTTATTATATCTTTGATCTCATTTCGTGCCGAAAATAATCTGGATCATGCACATGGTAATACAATTCCGCAACTTGGTTAGAATGGAACAAAGTTGTATAAACCTCTTTAAAATCGGAATCTAAAGCATATTGTTCAATATAACTCTCATGCATGATAGAATTATGCTTAAGAATAACTGAAGCACTAACAATAGGCCCAGAAATCATATCATAAAATTTGTTATAAATGCTTTTTTTATACCTTATAACCAAGTGAAACTGTTGTAGAAAACCCATCCATCTGAAGTGCCTTGCTTGCTGCAGATTTGTTTGTAATTGTAAGTATTGCAATAGTTGATGATTTGTGTGAATGATAGTTTCTTTTCCCAACAAATAATGTTTCCATTTTTTCAATCTTTGCACCAATGCATACAACTCCTTATCATAAGTAGGATAGCTAATCACAGCACCATTAAAAGTTTCATAATGAAAACAAATGGAACTACCATGTTGCAACAAGACTGCTCCCATTACATAATTGCTTGCATCTGTTTGGATCTCAAATGGTTGTCTCAAATTTGGAAGTGCAAGAACTGGAGTTGAACTAATCTTCTCCTTCAATGCATCAAATGATTTTTGTTGCTTGCCTCCCCATTGGAAAACTTGTTTGATTCTTGTCTATGCATGTAATGGAGCTGCAATTGAAGAGAAGTTAGCAATAAACTTTATCCAATATTTGGTTGCTCCCAAAAAGCTTCTTACCTCTATCACATTGTTGGGATTTGGCCAATCCAAAATAACTTTGACCTTGGAAGGATCAATTTTCAGTTCTCCTCCTCCAACAATATGCCCCAAGTAAACAAGTGAGGTCTTTCCAAACTCACATTTAGACATCTTCAAAAACAATTTTTCTTTCTTTAAGACATCCATAACTTGCTTTACATGCATAACATGATCATCACGAGATCTACTAAATATCAAAATGTGATCCAAGTAGACAATCACACAATCATCAATAAAATGCCTTAAAATATCATTCATGACTCTCATGAATGTAGTAGGAGCATTGCAAAGTCCAAATGGCATTACCATCCACTCAAACAAACCTTGCTTTGTTTTGAAAGATGTCTTCCAAGTGTCGCCTTCAGAAATCCTAATCTGATGATATCCACTTCTCAAGTCCAATTTAGTAAAATACTTAGCATCTTTCAATTGATCAAGCAAATCATCAATTCCAAGAAGAGTATAACAATTATTTAAAATAATCTTGTTCAAGGCCCTGAAATATACACACATGCACCATGTACCATCTTTCTTTGGCACTGAAACAATTGGTGATCTGCATGGCGATGTGCTTGGCATGATGACCCCTTTGTCAAGCAACTGACCCCTTTGTCAAGAAACTCTTTTATTTTTTTTTTAATTTCATAATTCTCCATGACTAACATCCTATACATACCAATGTTTGGAAAAGGACAATATTGTTGCAATTGTATCTCATGTAATTGGATAGCCCTTTTTGGAGGCAATCCCTTTGGTTCCTGAAACATCTCATCATATTGGTTAACAACCTCATATAAATCAGATTTCAACTTTGAATCACAACCTTGGAAAGCTTCTTTTTCAACATTGTCTTTGGGTTTGATCATCAAGAGGACAAAATTCTTACTAGCATTGACTAATCTCTTCATTTGTCCAGCATTTACAAGTGATAAATTCAACTTCTTTGTATGTGCTCTAACAATGTACTCAACTCCATTTTTAAACAAATGATACTTGTTCTCATGATGATGAAAGATGTCTCCCCTATCATATAAGTATGGGATTACCAACACAATACCATGGATATCCAAAGGAATAACATCAAGCTCTACCTCATCTTTAAAATTTGCATGGAAAATCTAAGTTTACACCTTCTTGTCACATGCAATTTGTCATTGTCACATATCCATCCTAGAGGGTATGGTTTAGGATGTGGAGTAGTTTCCAATTTTAGTTTCTTGATAGTGTCTTCAGATATGAGGTTTGTTTGAGATCCAGTATCAAAAAGAGTATTTATCTTGGTATGCTTTGAAATCACCCTTATGTGGAAAAGCTTTGTTCTTTATTTTTCTTGTTGAGTTTCATTGAGGCTATTACTACTTGAAGAACTAGTACTTGCAATAGAGTCCTTACCTTGAAAATCCATGGCTGTAATATTTGTTTCATCACCCGAATCAGAACCTAAATCATGTTGTACGGTTGCAGTAGTCTTTGGTTTCCCCTTATGGCTGAAATTTTTGGGTCTTTTTTTCAGGATGAAGTTTCCAACAATGGTCTTCATCATCGCCATCTTTTGAACAGTGTTTACATGTGAGTTTCTCTCCCTCTTTCTTGACTGAAGCATTATTTCTTCCATTTCCCTTGAACTTATTCTTTCCTTTGTCTCCATGAAAAAAAGTTGTATTGCTGCCCTCTTGAGGTTCATTCCTCCCTCTTTCTTCCAAATGAGTTGCATGTACACAAACTTCATCTAGACTTGTAGGGTTAAACATAAGTATTGTGTGCCTCAAGTAGCTATGAAATCCTCCAATATATTTGAGTAAAGTTTCTTGAGAAGACAAATCTATATCCAAAATCAAATCTTTTCTTCTAAATTCTTGAGTGTAGCTTTGAACACTTTTCCTTTTAGCTTGTCTAAAGTTTTGCCAATCCATAATAGCTTGTTGCATGTATGCTAATGGATAAAATTTCTTTTTAAGTGCAACAATAAAATCATTCCAAGCGGATAAAACTTTACCATTTTTCTTCATGTCCTCTTAAGTGTTGGCTTCCCACCAAATGAGTGTTGCATGTGTCAGTACAGTCAGTTTCCACATCAGCAGTATGGACATGCCACCTCAACATTGTATGGATTGTACAGTCAACAAAATTTTGCATGTCTGGAAAAGAGGACAGAACATGATATCTCACTCATACGACGTCTATTTGAACCAGTTCAAGTTTCGTTGGGATCATGAGGATGAGGCACGCATGTGTCTGTTTTGAAGCAATTCCGATCACTTTGATTTTTTCACATATTTTGATCCCCTCGATCACTCCTCCCCATTGGGAAGCTTTTGGACCTCCAAAAGACTACTTTTAGTCTATGTGAAGATCAGGGTACAGTTCCCTCACATTTCCAACCTCAATCCACTTGGTCATGCTTGGATTTGTGCCTGTAAGACCAACTCGAAGGTATTCCACATTCCCTTGTTTTCAAGTTCTCATACTCTTGTCAAGTATTGTGTCTTCATGCATTTCTGAAAGATATTCTTGCAAGAAATCATCTATAGAAGGAATCTGAACATGTTCTCCTCCTTGATCATCAATCAAAGGAGTTTCATACAATATCAAATTCTCAACATTGAAAACTGCATACATTTGCATATAAGGAGGCAAATCCAAATGGAAGGCATTGTTACCAATCTTTTTGAGAATCTTGAAAGGTCCATATCTAATTAGTTTTAGGTTTTTACCTTCTCCTTTAAGCCTATCTTTTCTAATGCAAAGTTAAACTTCATCTCCAACTTGGAAACTATGATCAACACGATGCTTGTCGTGTCTTGTCTTTTACTTGGCTTAGCTCTTTTCCAACTGTTCTTGTACCATTTGATGCACCAACTGAATTTGTTCAATGAACTTATTTTCCCTATCAATGTCATATTGACCATCAATAGCAATGTCTTTCCCAAACATAAAATCTAAAGGAGATTTGGTAAAATAACCAAAACATGCATCAAATGGAGATGTTTGAGTTGAAGAGTGCTTAGCCTGGTTGTAAGCATGTTGAATGAAGTGTAGGTGATTATCCCAAAGCTTAGGATGCTTGTTGAAATAACCACGAAGAATATGCACTAGTGTTATATTAACCACTTGTATTTGACCATCGGTTTGTGGATGAAAAGTTGTGCTATTTTTCAGCTTGGTGTCCATGAGTGCCCATAAAATTGACCAAAAGTTCCCAATAAATCGAGAATATTGATCATAAATAATGGATTTAGGCAACCCAAAATGTACCCAAGCATGTTGAAAGAAAATATGTGTTGTTTTCTCAGTTGTAACATGCTTCTTACAAAGCATCAAAATACACATTTTGTTGAAACGGTCAACCACAACATAAAGATAATCATGATTCTTTTTAGACATAGGTAGACCTACTACAAAGTCCATGGAAATGATTTCCCAATGACGAGAAGGAACCGGAAGTGGAGTATACAAACCCAACATTTTATTGCTAGGCTTGCTTGTAGCACATAAAGAACAACCTCTTATATATCTTGAAACACTTTCATTCATTTTAGGCCAATAGAAATACCTTTGCAAATTAGCCATTGTCTTTCCTAAACCAAAGTGGCCAGCAATAAGAGAAGAATGAGCTTCCCTTGTGATGTTGAATCTTTCACCCTGTGGAATACAAAGCTTGCCAAGATGATACAAAATCTTATCATGCACATGGTAATCCAATTCCTCAACTTGGTTAGAATGACACAAATTTGCATAAACCTCTTTAAAATCAACATCTAAAGCATATTGTTGAACATATCTCTCATGCATGATAGAATTATGCTTGAGAATAATTGAATCACTAAAAATAGGCCTAGAAATCATATCAGCAATTTTGTTATAAATGCCTTTTTTATACCTTATAACCAAGTGGAACTGTTGTAGAAAACCCATCCATATGAAGTGCCTTGCTTGTTGCAGCTTTGTTTGTGATTGTAAGTATTGCAATGGTTGATGATTTGTGTGAATGATAATTTATCTTCCCAACAAACAATGTTTCCATTTTTTCACACTTTGCACCAATGCATACAACTCCTTATCATAAGTAGGATAGTTAATCACAACACCATTAAAAGTTTCAGAATTAAAACAAATGGGCTTACCATGTTGCAACAAGATTACTCCCATTGCATAATTGCTTGCATCTGTTTGGATCTCAAATGGTTGTCTCAAATTTGGAAGTGTGAGAACTAGAGCTGAACTAATCTTGTCCTTCAATGCATCAAATGATTTTTGTTGCTTGCCCCCCCATTGGAAAACTTGTTTGATGCTTTTCACTGCATGTAATGGAGCTATAATTGAAGAGAAGTTATCAATAAAATTTCTCCAATATTTGGATGCTCTCAAAAATATTCTTACCTATGTCACATTGTTGGGCTTTGGCCAATCCAAAATAAATTTGACCTTGGAAGGATCAATTTTTATTTCTCCTCCTCCAACAATATGCTCCAAGTAAACAAGTGAGGTCTTTCCAAACTCACATTTAGACATCTTCAAAAACAAATTTTCTTTCTTTAAGACATACATAACTTGTTTTACATGCATAACATGATCTTCACGAGATCTGCTAAATATCAAAATGTCATCCAAGTAGACAATCACACAATCATCAACAAAAGAACTTAAAACATCATTCATGACTCTCATGAATGTGGCAGGAGCATTGTAAAGTCCAAATGGCATTACCATCCACTGAAACAAAACTTTCTTTGTTTTGAAAGATGTCTTCCAAGTGCCTCCTTCAGCAATCCTAATCTAATGATATCCACTTCTCAAATACAATTTAGTAAAATACTTAGCATATTTCAATTGATCAAGCAAATCATCAATTCTAGGAAGAGGATAACGATTATTTACCATAATCTTGTTCAAGGCCCTGAAATCTACACACATGCGCCATGTACCATCTTTCTTTGGCACTAAAAGAATTGATGATACGCATGGTGATGTGCTTGGCATGATGACCCCTTTGTCAAGCAACTCTTGGATTTGTTTTTCAATTTCATCATTCTCCATGACTAACATCCTATACATACCAATGTTTGGAAGAGGACAATATTGTTGCAATTTTTTCTCATGTTGGATAGCCCTTTTTGGAGGCAAACCCTTTGGTTCCTGAAACATCTCATCATATTGGTTAACAACCTCATATAAATCAGATTTCAACTTTGAATAACAACCTTGGAAAGCTTCTTTTTCAACATTGTATTTGAGTTTGATCATCGAGAGGACAAAATTCTTACTAGATTGACTAATCTCTTCATTTGCCCAGCATTTACAAGTGACAAATTCAACTTCTTTGTGTGTGCTCTAACAATGTACTCAACTCCATTTTTAAAAAAATGATACTTGTTGTCATGAAGATGAAATATGGCTCTCATATCATATAAGTATGGGCTTCCCAACACAATACCACGGATATCCAAAGGAATAACATCAAGCGCTACCTCATCTATAAATTTTGCAGTGATGGAAAATCTAATTTTACACCTTCTTGTCACATGCAATTTGGCATTGTCACATATCCATCCTAGAGGGTATGGTTTAGGATGTGGAGTAGTTTCCAATTTTAGCTTCTTGACAATGTCTTCGGATATGAGGTTTGTTTGAGATCCAGTATCAAAAAGAGTATCTATCTTGGTATGCTTTGAAATCAACCTTATGTGGAAAAGATCTATTCTTTATTTTTCATGTTGATTTTCATTGAGGCTATTACTACTTGAAGAACTAGTACTTGCAATAGAGTCCTTACCTTGAAATCCTATGGTTGTAATCTGTGTTTCATCACTCGAATCAGAACCTAAATCACGTTGTACGGTTGCAGTAGTCTTTGGTTTCCCCTTATGGCTTAACTTTTTGGGTCTTTTTTCAGGATGAAATTTCCAACAATGGTCTTCATCATGGCCTTCTTTTGAACAGTGTTTACATGTGATTTTCTCTCCCTCTTTCTTGACTGAAGCATTATTTCTTCCATTTCCCTTGAACTTCTTCTTTCTGTTGTCTCCATGAACAAAAGTTTTCATGCTTCCCTCTTGAGGTTCTTTCCTCCCTCTTTCTTCCAAATGAGTTTCTTGTACACAAACTTCATCTAGACTTGTAGGGTTAAACATAAGTATTGTGTGCCTAAAGTAGCTATGCAATCCTCCAAGATATTTGAGTAAAGTTTCTTGAGAATACAAAACTATACCCAAAATCAAAGATCTTCTTCTAAATTCTTGAGTGTATCTTTGAACACTTTGCCCTTTAGCTTGTCTAAAGTTTTTCCAATCCATAATAGCTTTCTGCATGTATGCTAATGGATAAAATTGTCTTTTAAGTGAAATAATAAAATCATTCCAAGAGGATAAAACTTTACCATGTTTCTTCATGTCCTCTTGAGTTTTGGCTTCCCACCAAATGAGTGTTGCATTGTCCAATCTTAAAGAAGGAAGTTGAATCTTAGTTTCATCATCTCTGATCCTTTGTATCCTATAATACACTTCAATCTGACGAATCCAGTTATCTGATTTCTCATCATTTACCTCTCTATTGTACATAGGCAATTCAAACTTAATATCACGCTTAAGCAAAGGAGTTTGTAGAGGAGTTTTACCATGTTCTTTTGGAGAATTTGGAGGTGGTTTTGAAATGGTAGAAGAGGTGGAAGATGGAGTTGAAGGAGGTGGAGAATCACCATTCCCTCCATTTCCCTTTGGAGTTTTATCACCACTATCTTCATTACCCTTTGCAGGGTTTGAGCTTTCACCTTGCAATCTTGCATTTATTTCTTCAAATAAAAATTTCACCATCTCTGTCATATCATAGAAAGCTTTTCTGAAAGTTTCATCCTCTAAAGGAAGAGTTCCATGACTCTCCTCATGAGCCATACTTGGTTAATATCTCCTTGAATCTTGAGGTGATTGGGTATTTCTCCTTCTTGACAGTTGAGAACTTAGCTATACAAGTTGACCTTCTTCTCTTGTGAGCTTCAACCTTGTAAGCATCAGAAAATAAACACTTGCAAATAATCAAACCTTAAAAAACCTAATCTCTAATACCAACTTGATATGAAAATGTAAAAGATTGAATCTTTTTAAAATTGCAAGTGAAATGGTATGTTCTTGGGTAATAGGATCAAGTTACAAACACATAAAGATTAATGAGTTTTTTTACTTAATCATGAGCAGCATAAACAGTCATAAACAGCCATCATAATACACACATTAACACAGCAAAATGATAAAGGAGTTCATCCCTCTCTCTAGATACATCTCTTGGTCCAGCTTCCAATGGATCTTTTTCATTAATGATCAAAGTGTCAAAATCAGTGCTTTACCATGCTCAGAATGAGAAATGGATGGCTTCAATGGCTCCAGAACATCCAAAAACCCCTAGTTGGGCTCTTTCTGCACCTAGTTTAGCCAAAAACTGAGTTGGAATCACTCCCTGGAAGTTTTTCCCAATAATTTGTTGTCTTTGCTCACCAAAACGCACCCAGACTGATTGAACATGGATTCTAGGTGTTTCTCATGCCAAAAACATAGCACACACACCTTCCCACAAAATTGGGCATTATGTCACATCGTTAGCACGATTATCGCCCCCAAGTGCGGAGGTGTTGGTCACATGCAACCCAAGTGTCCAGGGCCTAGGCACTAAACCCGACACACATTGTATGACTGGACGAGGGTTTGACAAGTTTATTGGCGCGTGGAAAAGGACTGTTGGTGGTGCATTTTAAAAACCCCACACAAGTGTTGAGTGGTAGTCATATGGAACGAATATACAACCGGGGGCTAGGGCTAAGCCCCAAATTGTACCCCTTCGAACCAAACCATAATGAAAACATAAATAATTATGAAAACATATAGTGCTAAGAAATAAATTGTGGGTGGGCTGGCAGTTCGGCCCCTACCAAAATGTCCACATCCCAAGAGGTCACGGGTTCCAACCCCCGCAAACACCAAACCAACTTTTAAGCTATGAAGGGGGTGCCACATGGCATCCCATGTCTAGGCCACATGGCACAATTTTATTGGTCCACTATACTTCCAAGTAACCACTGCCATCTCAACAACGGACACATGTCATCATCTGACAATTCCACCTCAGCTGCAATGTCAGCTTCTGCCACTTGTCAGTACGACCACTTTCCATGTGTCCATTATGGACATGCCACATCAACAGTACGACCATGCCACATCAACATATTTTCACAATCAACAGTCCACGTCACCCTTCCATGTGTCAGTATAGTCAGTTTCCATGTCATCAGTACGGACATGCCACATCAACATTATACAAACTGTGCAATCAGCAAAATTTTGCTTATTTGGAAAAGCAAATAGAACGTGATATCTCACTCATACGATGTCAGTTTGAACCCGTTCAAGTTGCATTGGGATTTTGAGGACGAGCCCTACGCATGTCTCTGTTTTGAAGAAATTTCAAGAACTTTTATTTTTTAGCATATTTTGATCCCCTGGATCACTATGCCACATCTAATTTCCATTTCCGAACAAATGACGTGGCTGGCTAAAACGAGTGCCAAATGTGTGGGGGGGGCACATGCCATATCGACCTGTGTTAATGCGCATATCAAATTTCCACTCGTTATATTCAAATGATGGCTTGAGACTATAGTTAGGATTTAATCATATTAAAACCACATTTATAACAAATGACTATTGTGAGCCTTTCAATTCTATCACTTAAAGCTTCAAATGCATATACCAAAGTTTCATTTGTAGTCCAAAACATCAACCCCAACACTTATACCATATGCTATATGTAATTCAATATTTAAACCTTTATAACACATGATATCAACATAGCTCATGACTGCCATATAACAAATAAAATTATGATATGCAATTCGAATGACCTTTAATTGTTTGTGATATGTTTGTATATAATCAAAACCTTTGCATGCCAAGCTATTTATGAATGCAATAACCCCCTTTTATAAGTGTATCCCACAATTTTTATAACCATGATATGCTTGAAATTTGTATAACTTTACTTGTTATCAAATGGATTTGTTGTCATGATATGTGCCTTGGTCATGAAATATAATGTGTCTTTGTAGATGTATATAACAAACTGTTATCCTTGTGATCAGAATGAGTGTACCAAATACATGATCATCGTGTAATGGCATGTCACAAGCATGAATGTATGCAGTATAATAGATCCTTTAGAGCTTAATGATTGCAGCCTTACTCTTCCATATGCAACCAAATAAGTAGATCTTATAATTGTACTAAAAGGAAGAAAACATTGTCACTGCCATGGATAGATGAAAATCAGCATATGTTTTGAACTTTCGCAATAAAACCATTAATCATGCATATTTTTACTTCATGAATAATTGAAAAATAAACCATCATTTGCTTTTCTCTTCTAGGGGGTCCCACCATATATATATATATATATATATAAGGAAGAAAACATTGTCACTGCCATAATAAGTTTTTAGTATGCCTTGCAACCATTTGCAGGCATAACTAGTGGAAATTTTTTTATTCAACCGACGTCTAGGGTTTGTATCTCTTTCATCTTCCTTAAAATGATTTGGTAAGTGATTATCTCTTGTATTGATTAGTTTTATACTCCTTGGAAAGGGTTTTAAGTATTCTTTCAAGTCTTTTGTTGATCTTTTTCATGAAGGCTATTCCCTTGAGGAAACCCTTCTTGCAGGTCCTTGGTTTTCATGGTTTGTCCTAATTAGAGAAAATATTACTAGCTTTGAGACACTAATCTGTCATTATAATCCATAAAGATTGAATAAAAAATTATGATAAGGGAATACTTCTTGACCCATAAGCATTAAGTGGAGACAAGGCACTAAGCTTAACTCCCAACAATCGACCACAAAACCCTAAAAACCAAAATCATTTTATTTTACGTCATATAAAACACAAAAATACAAAAAAGATATAAAATATATACCATCAAAAAATATTTATTCATTGTCTAATGAAAAGTTAACAATTTATTTTCATTTTCTGAACATTTTTGTCCAAGGTTTTATAGTAAATAAATGATCTTTAACCCTGTTGGACCAAGCAAATTTGGAGAATAGCATAGCAAGCAAGGTAGAACAATGCACCACATTTTGAGGAAAAGCAACGCGCGCGGCAGGATTTGTAGAAATCCGACGCAAAATTGGAAAAACCTATCCTAGTTAAGGTTAGGGTTTTGGGATGGATTGTAAGGGTTTCTAACCCATTTTTGTAATATAAATAAGGGTTATGAGGTAGATTATAGGATCATCAGAGAATTTATCTAAGATTGAATTTTTAGAGAGTTAGTGTGACAAGTCTTTTTTGGAGAACCTTTTTTGGAGTTGTTGGGATTGGATGTATGTTTTGAGAGTAGTAGAGCTCAGATGAAGTAGAAGTAGTTGAGGGTCAAGTCGCAAGCTATGGATCTTGGTGCAATCATGGTCTACCTCATTATTCACTACTCACTACTCTGATGTAATGCACGCAGAACCCCTTTTGATGAATAAGAATAAAGAAGCAAAAGATATTTGTGGACGTAGACCCAGGGGGGTGAACAACGATAAAACCATGTGTGCAATGTGTTTTGATGTGTCATTTCTGTAGTTATCATTGAATGGTTAGTTAAATGAATGGATGTTTTATTTACACTGCACGCTATATTAAATATGCAAATGAATGAATGGATGAATGAATCTGATGAATAGGTTAATATAATGCATGGTTAAGCAGAAACAAGAAGAAGAAAGAAAATCCCCCAAACCCTTACTTGATTGTAGACATTTGCATCCTGAAGTCCCCCATAAACCATCTTGGGTGAGACTGTGTTGTGCACTCTATGCATGGTGTAGCCTTCTGGTTTACCAGAAGGGTTGATAGTGATAAGGGTTTTTTTGGAGAACTAAGGTAGAACCCAAGTTATCCCATAAGTCCAACAAATGGTTTTGTTGTCAGCTAGAACTCAAAAGGAGAGCCAGGAAGGGGTTTGGTGAAGAAGATGCAGTGGAGAGCCAAGAAGGGGTTTGGTGAAGAAGATGTAGTGGTATAAAGGGATGTTCAGGCCATGGAATCCCACAAAGCAAGAGATTGAAATATGGTTAGAGACAAAACAGTTATATTTCACACAGAAAGATAATAAGGGTTCCAGGTATACATCGTGCTAGTACATGCAGAGGTATGTGTTTACTTATTTGTATGAAGCCTACTTTTGTTTCTTTCCACAATTATTACAGGAATGGTTTTTAAGGTTGAAGGATACCCATCTGACTAACCGGATTAGGCCAATGGTGTGGACTACAGAAAATATCATGTGGTTGGAAAGAGTTAATAATAAATTTGCTCGTGCAGTAGATTTTTGGTTAGACAGTATTACTGCAGGGTTTATCACTGAGTTTACAGTAGATACAACGAAGTCATACACTACTGCAGAGTAGGATTTCTTGAGAATACTAAGAGGGAGGTATATTAGGTCTCTTTACATGTCAATCAAGATCTTATTACATGATAAAGGCATGATGACCATGGAATCAGGTAGCTAGATCACTGAGTGCGCATGCGGGAGTTGGGGGAAGCACTAAAGAAGATATGAGAAATGGAGACAGTTGTGGAGAGTAGCCAGAAGAAGGAGGCAATGGACCCTGTTAGCACTCTGTAAATTTTGTCCAAATGAATAGACAAACAACAGAGGTAATTGTTTCAACCATCTTTAGAGCTAAGGCACTAGCCTACTCAACTCAGAGAGGGCTCTCTCGTGTCACTGAGTATATCTATGGAAATCGATGGCTAGATTTGGTTTTATTTGGGGGTTTTTAATAAAATGACTGGAAAAAATAAGATAACATTTGGGATATGGGGTCTGGAATAAATAGAATACATTATCAAACCTAAGAACTATTCAGGGGAAAAAGGCTAAATCAAGTATTGAGTCTGAGTTTATATCTGAAAATTTTGCATGACATCAGAAGAAAAATAAACATATAACTACATCAGAGCATTGTAGAGATGAATTCTGAATAAGTTAAGAAGAGAGAAACATAGTCTATGTTGCTAAGCCAAGAGCATTAAATAATGAATTATGGGCCTCTAAATCTCCAATTTAGATAGAAGGAAATGTGAATGAATTATATGCTTATAGGAAATACATACTATGAAGGGAAAACAAGACTCATATCACTGTCAGTTAGAATCTTTTCATAAACAATCCAAAATATGCCTCTGCATTTATATATTTATACTAGCCCAAATTTTACAAAAGTCTTCCTACACAGAGGGATGGATCCTCTTTCTCCATGCCTTTTTATATCCTCAAGATAATATATATAGAAGAATTTTTTATGGAATTCAAAACGTTCAGACTTCTCTCATTTCTAAAATTAGAGGTGAGTTACAAGGAGGAATGATTTATAATAATCTTTATCCTATTTTAAAGGGATGGTTAGGAACAGGTTCATCATTTCTAGGCCCCTTTCTTCGACCGCCATCTGTCCAAAACATGTTGAGATGTACTTATTCCAGTCTGAGAATTTATTTCAGCTCAACAATCTCCTCCTTTAGAGTGACCAACCAGGCTGGTTGATTCTCCCCAATGCTTTCAGCTGTTTCGGCCATGTTTTTTGTCTTTAGCCATTTGCTCTGTTTCTTTTTCACAACTGGTCTGTTGATGATTAGGTATTTCATGATGGGATTTAGCCTAACTTCTAATCTTGGGTCTATAATAGGTTCCGTATGAAATTTAGTTGCTAATATACATGCAATTTCCCTTTCCTTCTTACCAGTAGATAAACCCTCCATGTTACTTGAATGACCTGTTTGATTGGATATGGCTTGATTGGCCTTGTCCATGTATCCTAGTATCATGGAAACTAAGATGTTCCTTTCAGAAATTAGAGAGTCAATCTTACGGATGAGATGATATCCAAGCATGAATTACTGACAGAGTCACTTGCAGGTATGTTGGTTTACCACGCTTGGCTAATCCATTTCAAATGATTAGCTTTCAAGTTCATTATAGGGCGGTGTTCACCTGACATCATACGGTTGTGAAGTATCAAACGAGTGAAGTGGGGTGATTTTTACTAGCCGTCGTCCGCCCCACGAGCGGTTGATTTGACATATTGAAACATGTGACATCGGGGATTTTGAGAAAGTGGTTTTAGGCAACCTGCCTTTTTCCCCGATGTATCTCTGGAGGCGTCGTGCATCCATTTTAAAAATCTCAATGGTTTTCCCCGGTCTGTCTTCACATGGTTAAGTCCCGTGCAAGTTCACTGCCCGATATGGGCCCCAGCCGTTGATCTGGGTCGTTTTACAATCGATATTTTGTTGATTTATACCTTTTGTGCCTCCGCTATATTCATCCATATGCTACCAGATATGTTGTGGTCCCCTAAATTATCAATTCTCCAAACTATCACGTTTCCATGATGATGTAGCTCTTTCTAAATTTCTAAGACTCGGATCGTGTCTAAAAATATGATACGGTGATAACATAGGCTCCAACTGGGGATGTTATCCTCCCTGTGAGGTAGCAAAGAACTCGTAGACCCAGTGCCTAATCCATTGGACTAATCCCAAAACATGTGTGTGTACCCTACTTCTACCATATCACCAGTGTCTGTTGAAGTCCAAACTCTGCACGCTTCTCTCAACTGGATACTGAACACTAAATATACAGCTGAAACTGACTGTACACAATACTGGAAATATAAATTGAAAAATGCTTTTCCAACAAGCTTATTCATACATTCCTACCTACCCTAAAATGCTGAAATTAATACTCAATCAAGTGATGCTAAAGTGTCAATGCAAGCAATCAAGCAATTGGTTTCCTGATCTTTCTCCGCTCACATCTTTCTTAAGAAGGCAGACAAATTTAAAAGATGGCAGCTGGAAACAAAATTTGAATCTAAAATATGGGTTTATGAATGAAACAAACTCCTCCTTCACTGATGACTATAATAGGATGGCCACCGGATCTTGAAAACCATGAAAAAACATTTCTTCTTGGAGAGAAAAAACAAATATACAAGACTCTTTCGTAAGTTTTTGTTGTTCTTTCTTTATTTCTTCTGTTTTGAGAACATTTTCGAATGAAATGGCAGTAATAGGTGTGTCTACTTCTCCATGCATCTCAAGAAAAACATTCATACATTCTTGAACATCTTCGAATATGACGGCCATATTATGTGCATCAAGGATATCCTCTTGTTCATCAAACAATTATGATTTGGTTATATTAAACTTCTGGAAATTTGTTTGAGGACTGCCACTCTGACTTTCAAATGAATTAATAGAAATAAGTTCCTGCTCATAATATTATTGCAAATGCAAAAAGCTGACATCATGAACTATTTCACAGTCTAGAGTTCTCATGGATGTATTTCCAAAACCCTCATATGTGTCTATGTTGTTTAGAAATTGAACCTGTATGTCATTCTCAGGGGAAGAAAGACAACTTTGAAACACTTCGTCATGCTGGAAACATTGTTGAATATCCAAATTTGTTCCAGACGAATGGTAATGGCCTTGAACAACAA